>MUZC01003306.1:0-150194 GCA_002072015.1 Radix auricularia
AGGTTGAATATAAGATTATTATAATCTTGTAACTTTATATTAAGTTGGCTAGGCATATAGTTTTGTACAGATTACAATTATGAACATAATAATGCAAATTTAATAAAATACTGAGCTTACTGATCATACACTGCCAACATATCCTTAATATTAAATATATGATTAAGATATTTTTACCCAATAGACATGTCAGTAGTTAGGATAGATGAGAATAAATACATCTAAATTTACTTCTTTTATGAGAACTATTATGACATCCAATTAAATTAATTTATATTTTGTTCTAGATGGGTTATGCCTATCACTATTAAACATGTTTAATATAAAAAACTCATAATTAGTATGACCCACACTTTAACATCTGAAGTACAAAATATCCATTGTACTCAAAATATAAGCATCGATACAAAACATCAATCATGTAATCAGGTACAAGTTGTACAGACAATAAGCATATTGCCCAATCTCACATCTGTATCAATATTACCAGCGATTCCAATTTTAAAATCTAAAGGTGTAAGATATACTGGATTTAAACTTACAAACCATACTTGTAGACTATTTAGTATAATAACACTGTTATCACATACACACTTATTATCACTAGAAAGACAAAAAATACAAAAATTTTATGGAAGTTGTATAGGTGAAGGATGTAGTACACCTATCTCTTTGAACAGTATCCAATGTGATGGTCAATATTGCCAAGCAAATCTACAGGAAGTAAACTATTGTTGTGATTTAATTGAAAGCTATAAAGATTTAATTTATGATTCAACACGGTTAACAAACCAGGAAGAGAAAAAAATGATACGCGGCTTCCAAGCCTTAAGATTATATATGAATTTTAAATATAACCATAATATCATTGAAGACTATATGAGCGATGTATCTAACAACAATTATATAAGTTTAATTGGTAAACAGAGTGCTAGTAACTTTAATACTTTAAATAAGCTGTTGCCAAATTTATATCCTATTAACTTAAGTCAGTTTAAAATATTGGATCAAAATAATGATTTTATGCAAGATGGTTGCAATAAAATTAACACTGTACGCAATCCGATGCATCTTACACTGGAAAAATATTTAAGCTCAAATCCAATAAAAGAAAAAAATGATGGTATTCTAGTGGCATATAATCAAGCATATGATAAACCTAGAGAACTAATAACTGAATTTGAAGTGAATGGATCAGAATATGAGGCTTATTGGGCATTGGGTAATTATGCAGATAAAACGCATACTTATTCTATTAAATTTACAAAAGAAGGAGCTATATTATTCCTTAGTCCTTATGTATTTTACATATCTAAAGAATCTTATGATCTTGAAGCGATCAAGCAAATATTTGGTGGCATTAATACTGTAATTTACAAGCATAAAAATAAATTATTTAACCCTAAGTTGTGTAAATAGATTTGTAATAAAATAAATTATTTTTGTGTGATCTAATATCTTAGACATCAAGATTTTTAATGCTATAGTATCCAAATTTAGTTTATTGGCTTAATAATTAATAATTTAATCACAATACACAACAAATAATAAATATGGTTAATAATGATGGCAATACAGATTTATGTGTCGCAAACAAATTACAAATTATTGTTGTGAATAAATTTAATAATCTTATAGAATTTTACTTTTAGGCAACATATATAAGTTGCTAAAATTAATTACTTGAATCTTCTGCTTTAGTTACGAAACAATTTGAACCAAGACAACGTCTAGGACCATGATCAGTAGAAATAACAAAAGTACAATAAGCACCCTCTATCTCACAATCACCTATTGCATTTAGAATATCCGCAGCTATGTCAGTTTTAAATGATTCAAAATTAGATAGTTCATCTTCAGATATAATTATTACATCCTCTATTGAAACCTCATTGCCATCTTCATCAATATATTCAATATTGTCTATAATTGGATCTACATTACCTGTATTATAAAGATCATAATCAGTATCTTCAATAGTTTCAATTCCTCCTTCTACTGCATTTAAATATTTTATTTTCTGCATAATTTTTAAAAACTATAATACTAATTATTACATAGCTTAATATAAATTAAACTGGTCATTATATATGAGTTCATATAATTGATTATATATAACATCTATAGCTTCAATTAATTAATATTAGTATTATAAAGTGTTGCTGTAAACAATCCAAATATCGATAGGAATATATTAAAATCTGTGTTATTTATGAATATAGTTTTAATTTATTAAACATGTCTATTGTAATAAATATGAGTAAACATATAGACTACACATCATATAGTGTAGATTCTTTTAGCTTTAATCCAGCACCAGAAATAGAGTTTTATGACAAACATGGTAAAAGGGTAAATTTAGAGAGCGATATACTAGACATATATGGCAATCAAATTCCCATTATACAGTTAGATACAGTACCAGTAGATATATCTGATCATGCTGATATAGATAAGCAAGCAGCAAGGGAATTAAGTTTATGTACTCAAACTACTGCTAGACCGGAAAAGTTGTGTCAATTTATCAAATTAAACACATCAACAGATAAAGCGTCTCATCTAATTTATCGCGATAGTTTTTTCAGCTTTCTGAAATCATTTCATTATCATAATGGATCTCTACAAGATTTACATACTTTATTAAGCGTGTCAGATAAACAAGTTATAGATGTATTGCATAAACATATTGTAGAATATTATTTACAAATTTTTTTATTTAAAACTGATGTTCCAGACGCAAATTTAAAACTTTGGTGTCATAAATCAGATCATATTCTACATAAAAGACCAGATGTTAATCCACCATCTATTAATCCAAATGTTGTTGAGTATACCGTACAGCTTCAGAAAGATCTTGTGTTACAGGTTTGTAATTTAGTATTTATAAGTCTTATGTATACTATGTCATTTTTAACTACTAAACTTACTGGTACTGGAGATGAAATATCAGAATTAAAGTCACTACAAAATCTAAAGAAATTTCATATACAAGCCTTAGATCAGCAATTATTAATAACCGCTAATATAAATTTAAAAGATAGTAGATATGATTTAGCAAGTGTTAAGTACTCTTCTCAAGATTTTGATAAACACAAAAAAGCTGCAGATGATATATTTGGTATACAACATTTAGATACACAACTTATACAACCAGAGCTATTATATTATACATACGATCATATACTTATTACACGCCTTAATGCAATTGAATGTTATCAAAAATTATTATTAGTGTTAGGAATCAAAAATGCGCTTTTAGAAACAATAACATCAGATAAGTTGTATGATTATTTAGGCATATTACTAAGTTGTGCTTTAATACCAGTGAGCAGTGGTATAGAAGATAGAAGCAGTGTGAGCTTTATAGTTAGATTTAAAATATATGAAGTAATAATCCCTATTATAGAAGAGATATATAAACAGAAATTTATTATGCATGTAGGATATTGGAGTAAATATAGTGTGCAACATGTATATAAACAAATGCAAGATATAATTAGATTACATACTAGTATTGATAGAGTAATAAAATCTATACAATTAAGCGCTAATTAATGTTTAAGATCAAAACTCTTAATTAAAAAGAGTTAGATATCTTATATTGAATAAAATTCTAATGCTATTGAAGCTTGTGCTGTTACAACAATTGGCTCTTGTGGCACAGTCTTTAGTAATATGTCATCTATTACAGGCACATAAACTTCACAATCTTCCTTATTATATATTATCTGTCTATATAGATCATTATGTCTAAGACATATGGGACGAGAATTAAGTTTTGATATTGCAAGCTCATAAGCTTTACTACAAAGATCAAGATAGCCTTTATTAATAACTGATAGGTCAGAATTTTGATTTGAATATTCTGTTAGGCAAGTACTAAAGCGAAGCTTAGGAGAGAATAGGGCGTCAAGCATACCATTAACTAGTAAAATAGCTAAGTCTCGATTTTGCACTAAATGCATAATGTTCATTATGTGTAATAAAAATGTATTCATGTTATGTAGAGTATTAATCCATAACTCTAAACATAATGAATTATCTTTAAATCTTGCTACTATCTGCAAACTTGAGTCTGACATAATACTTTGATGCTGTAGTGCAATTTCCTCATTAAACTCTTGTGTTAGACTAAGTTCATGCATATTAACTACATACTGCCAAACATCTCTGGCAACTTTAAATCTCATATTATAAAAATAACTACTATAATCATTTGGTATATGAAACATCAGAGGCTCATGTGTGCTAGTATCTTCTAATTTATATTTGTCATATAACACTTTAAACTTTTTATCTTGTCCTAATCTAGCATCAGAGATACATGCATATTCTGTGCTAAACATCAGCCCTTGTGCTCTAAGTTCTTGTACAGTTGATATTACCTCTTGTTGACTATCAAAACAAGCGACTAATACTGGTGGCATTGCATCTATATGTTGAGTTAAAGCTGATAAAATTGTACTCATATTATTATAATAATTTTATTTTAATTTAAATATAAAGCTCATGATAAATACTATGCTTATAAAGATTAGTTTAGCCTACTCTTTGATCTTGGAGCTGTATTTTTTATTTGTAATATTTTTATCTTACGGTTATAAATATAGTAAGCAAATGCTCCTGCTGTTAATATTATAATTGGTATTAAAAGTATAAGTAGTGTAGTAGTATTTTTTGTGAAATTAATTCTTCTTCATGCTTCTTTGTTTGTATGTTATAATTATGTTTTAGATTTTCTAACTGTGATGTAAGTAAATTATTAGTTTGTTGTGCTTGTTTTTTATATTTTAGTTTTACATCAGAAATATTTTTTTTATATTGATCTTCTAATTCTATTTTTTCCTGTATGAGTTTATCTGTATTTATTTGACTTGATTGATAACCAATATATAAGGATTCTATTTCCGAGGTTTTGTGCTCTATTTCTGATCTTAATTTTGCTTGTTCTATTTTATATTTGTCTATATCCTGTAATAATTGTTCACAATATTGCTGTGACCTTTTAGGCTCCTCTGATAATTGTTGTGCTTCTGCTTGTAAATCTTCTGTGTTATTGTCCAGTGCTTGTGAATCTGTAAATAAGTTTTCTTGATCTAGATTTTTTGTTATAGCTTCTGTTGTTATATTTAATAACTTTGTAGCTGAAGTTATACTTTGTTGTTGATATTCTGCTATCTGTGTTTCAAGCAATTTTTGATGTTGCTGTATACTATATATTACAATTTTTAGCGCTTCTAAATCTTGTGCAGCATTAATATTTTCTTGGGCTAAGGCAGTCTGCTGTTCTAATTCTTTATGTTTATCTTTAACTTGTTGTTTTAATACACTTATCTTATCATATATATTTTCTGCTTCTAAAGCTATTGTACTAAATTTGTTAAACCACACAAACGCGCTTACATCTATTTCTGTTGTTACAGACTTTACATCTGATGTTTTGGTTTTTTTAAATAATGATGTCCCCGATATATCAAGCTGCCATGCACTAGGCATTACAGGTAGAAGTTTACTTAGGCAATCTTTAAAAGTTAATAATTTCTTGTTTAAAGCACAGTCAAGTATCATTTTTTGTAATAATAGTCCATTTAAAGTTGTTATAACTTCACCTTCCTCTATACTACCACCATTATGTGTTAACATTTTTTTTACTTTTGTGATCAACTTGTTATATTGATCAAGTGTCACTACTGTGCTCATAAACTTCTATCAGATTTATAATTACATTAATTTAATACAAATAGTGCATGAAAGTTTAAATGTTCAGACGTTAAAATAGTAAGCTTGACTTGAGAAAAATATATAAATATATTATAAAATTTGCATTCTGATTTTATTAACAACAAAGATATGCAAGCTCTAAACAATATATTGTAATATCTGACACTATATATTCACGTACTGAGCCTGGTTCAAAATCTTTAGAGACTGTATTTGCTACTACTGTACATACAGATATACCACTAATATTAGCATCTTTACACATCTTATAGAAAATATAATTTTCCATTTCTACAGCTTTTATACCATTAGCCAATAAATCTTTATTATTGATTTTCCACTTGCTGTTCATTCTGAAATCATTATCTTGATGATCTTCAAGACTATAAAAAGCAGAAGCATAATTTTTACCCCAAGCTATAGATACATTTGCAGTTAAAGTTTTGGTCTTATTAATTAAATTATTATCAGCATAATAAAACTCCTCACCCTCCATTAGTTCTCTCATTGGTTTTTGTGTTGTTGCTCCTTCTGATACAAAAATACTACCTACGGACATAGAATCATCAATACATAGACAACTATCTGATTTAATTAAAACTTTACTCTTATAACCATGTATTAAACCTGCTAGATATATTTCAGTTGAAGGCATACCCATACCTGTAGTCATAACAGAAATTCTTTTTCCTTTATAATAACCTGTATAGCCCAAAGCACCTCTAACCCTGTTAAATATAAACCAATCTGTTAGATATTGTTCTGCAATTATTTTTACTCTAGTAGGACTACTACATACAATTACTACCTCTGCTATTTCACCAGCATATGCTTCATTATGAGCTGTGGCAATATTATTTTTTACTACTGGTATTTCACATACTATGTTATTACTACTAGTACATCCATTATTTTGACATTTGCTACTAGGACTATTGTTGCCATGTAGAAAGCAACATCCAAACTTATTAAAACTCATATTTTAACTTTAATATACAATAAATAATATATTTAAGTGAAAAAAATAAATCTATAGCTTAGTATTTTTTAAAAATACTTTACTGATTTATAATCATATAAGTTATTAAATCGTAAGAAGATAATAATTGTTTATCTGCTATTATCTACTATTGCTTTGAGACCGATATTCAAACATTTGTAATTTTATAGCAGGAGATTGTAGACTCTGAAACACTAGCAAGAAAATATTGCTGATTAACAGCTTGTATCTTTATGTTCTATTACACTTAAAATTTTATTTAGTTTATCTTGACGAAGTCGTAATTTTTCTATTTCGAGCTTTAACTCTTTGTTAGCTAATAATAGCTCAGAAGCTTTCTCTTTTACTGTGCAATGTATATTTGCTAGTCTAGCCCTGCTATCTTGTGCATAACGTTTATTCTTTTCTCTACGATTTACTCGCTTCTGTACACTCTCATAATCCATGTTGTGTTGAGGTTTAGGTTTAAGATCAAATGTGCCATACATTGTATTTAATAGAACAGAGGCAGTAGGATCTATTGGATCAAGATTATGCTTTTTATAAAGCTTATTTTTAATCTGATCTTTTACTGGATCTGATACCATTATACGTGAATGTGATTCTTGCATAACTTGAGCATGCTCAATCTGATTATTAATACATCTGATTTCCTGATCTTGTCTGTCTTCATGCGCAACCTGCATTATGTGATTCTCTAGCTCTATCTCACTTATTGTAATTTCTGTATCTGCATTATCTTTCTCTTCTAATAACACATCTGCTATATTAAATGTACCATCTGTATTTAATATGTTTTCTAGATTATCAAAATCTCTGACTAACATACCATCTACATTAATTTGATTCAGTAAAGCTAAATAATCTGCATCTAATATATTGCTGGTTTCTGCAACTGACTCATTTAAATCTAAGAAATTATTAGACCATAATCCTACGGGTATATTGTTATTATTGTTCATTTTTAAAAATCATCTGTGCTGAATATAAAAAACACAATTACTACAAAGTTAAAAATTTATATTTATATAAGCTCTTGTTTTGACTAAACCTTTAGTATTGCAATAGTCTCATTAGAGGATAATAAAACTACTTTATATTCAGATAATAGCAATCTATTTTAAAATATATACTCAACTTTTGGGATACCCAAATATAAATAGTGATGTATTATTTTTTGTAAAATGGCTATGTCCCACTAAATTCCTTGGTCGTAGCTTTGTGTTTTTGAGGGAAAAATATATATAAGCACAAAAAATCAGAATCAATATAAGGAATAAAGTAAACATGGTTCTTAAATTATTAACCGACTCATGATTATATGAATTTAATTTTTTATGATTTAGTTTTAGTTGTCTAATCTCTTCATCTCTGGCTGCAATTATTTCTGTTCTTTTTTTTAAATCTTGAATTAAATCAGCATGAGATTCTTTTAATAATTGATTATCTTTTACAATGCTTTTTAATTTAGGCAAAATCAAAATATCTAAGCCTTCTAACTTATTTAAATCTAGAGGAATCTCACCCTCAATTAAATATAGTATTTGCTTAAATAAATTATTTATTTCTTGCTCAGAGTTAATCACCATATAATATTTTATTTATTATTATGCGTCAATTATTTTAACTATCTAGATTTGTATATAATTACTTTATTTTGTAATAGCTAGAGTAAAACTTATATTAATATTATGTTTATTTAACAATCAAAAAAACAAATGCTAAGATAGGTAATATGTATTTAAATTAGTAATAAATACAAGTAGAGTAATTAGCATAATATTTTTTTATTTAAATGCACACTAAATATGTATACATTTGTTAACGCTATTTTTTTAAAACTCAATATTATAAAATGGCATTTAATAATTATCAATACCGTAGCAGTAATTACATTCCTAGTACAAATACATTGGGACGCAGTATGTCTGAGCTTACAAATTTTCCAGCATATCAGATAAAATCAAAAACAAAAACTAATTATTTAAAATTTATAACAATCCAAGTTGGTCATTCATCTTTCTCATTTAATATAACTACAAAACCTAAAACAACTAGTATAAAACTTAATAGTACAATACAGGCATTTCTTAATAGTTCAAACCAAGAGATTAATACACTATTACTAAATGTAGTAAAGCAAAATCTTCCGTCAAACAAGCTTGTTAATATGACAGCTAAGATTAAACTGCAATTAAGGGATAAAACAGATACTACTAGTAAGGGAGCGCTAGCATTAGTTGATATGTTAGATAAATTTGATCTGAATGATGAGGATAAAGGCTTGCTAATGGCAATATTAATCCTAAATATAAATAACAAACAAGATTGTTTACAAAGGATTTATAAACAAGATGCTAAATGTGCAGATAGAGAAATTAGCTCTATATTTGATAGAAATCCTGACACATTCAAAGGCCTTATTACTAACTTATTTGTTAAATTGCTTGGACCAGAAGTTAATGTAAATCATCAGAATCAAAGTGTCTTAACACGCACTATTCATGTATCTAATGAGATTTATAACGATCCTAGTCAGTTAGACTTTGATACTATGAGAACTTTGATAGGATTGGATGTGGCCGATGCCGTTTATATCAATGCAGATGATAAAAGCTTCACATTATCAGAAGATTATATTAGCACACGCTTGAGTGATATTTTGTATGAAAATATATTTGGATAGCGCTATATTTACTTCATTATTTTTTTAAAAAAACAAGATTTAATAATGTCTTTTTATAATTCTAAAGACCAGATATCAAGTAGATCCGCTAAGACATCTTTTTATAAAGTCAATAAATCTAAACAGCAAGTTTTCTACAGAGGTATAATGTATGATCACTCAGATAAAGATGACAGATTACCTTTGACTGAGATTACTAGCTTGGATAAATCGAATTACAAAGAAATTTATTTATCAAATCGGGGTGCATCATTTAGTTTTTTTATAAGTGATATGCAGCTTAAACCCAGTATTATAGATATCAAAGATATAAAAACATTTCGATCTAAAGAGGATCAAAATATAATAGATGATTTATATGATATAATCAAAAAATGTATTATTGATGATAAGATAATCGATATATTGCCTAAGATAAATAGCCACTGTCTTAAGCACAATAATAAAAACCCTAAAATAATTGCAACGCTAAGGTTAATAAAAAGTTTGCAAAAATCAAATTTTACACAAGAACAAATAAGTATGATACTTATGGTCTTGATATTATCACTAACTGATGCCTATTATCTTAGATCAGTTTATGATGAAGAACATTTTAAAGAAACATATCATGAGGAACCAGATGAAGGTCTGTATAAATTATATAATAAGAGATTCTATATACAGAAAACTATTAGAAATATATGTAGAAGTTTAATGGGTAATTATATTAAATCAGACAGAATAATTACACATGAAAAGGGACAGCAACATAGTGAAAAATTATATGCAGTCAGTATGCCACAAGAACTTTATCAAGATCCAACAAAAATGGATCAATCTACAATAAGAGCATTAATAGGATTAGGTTTTATAAAAGAAGAGAGAGAAGAAGGGGCTACAGAGTATATAGCTGGCGTATATCAATCAAAGAGATATGTAGGCAACAATATAGACCGTATCCTGCTATCTCTACTATGTGGAGAGTTTGAGTATCAGACCATAAAGGCTGAGGATCAGATTACAAATAATAATTATGTTCTATTTTAACATTGTTGTTTATTTTAAGTACATATAATAGCATATCAGCTGTTTAAACATTTGTTTATATCTAGTATTATATTCGTAAAATATGCCCATATATTTACACATACATACTTCAATACCATATAAAATCAAACTTATACTTAAAGTTATTTTCAATAATATAAACTTTAGTACTATACACCAATACTATAAATTATTAAACAACACAATTAGTCATGCTATTTAATTTAACACTATCTGAAAGAATAATTTCTATTGCTATATGTGTGTTTTTCACATTTCTAACAGTAATTACTCTTACTTGGACAAGACTAATAAATTGGACTGGAGTAATAGAAAGAGTAGTGACTATAATTATCTCAACAGCTATTATAGGTTCATTGTCTTTAATAGTTGATTATGCTTTCAATTTTATTTCTTGGCTGTCAAAGCACATACTAATTTTAATTGATCTATTATAAAAAGTTAATTTTAAATTTAATGAAAATTTTTGACTAAGCTTTGCATTTAGTGTGTATATACTTCTGATAAATAAATATATTTTATCAGCATTAGACAAGATTAAGTTTAATAAGCAACATTCAAAATGATATGTCACATATCTGTATGATCCTTTTTAATCCATGCATTTCCCCATTCGGTTATTTGGGTTCTTACATCATTCCAATTGCCATTATAGTTATGATACTACAATTTACTGTAGGTTTAGATTTAGATATCTCGCTACCTACTTGTGCCTCTTTTTGGACTAGATTATCTAATCTTTCTTGTAAATCTTGCTATTAATTTAAGATTAGTATCAAGAGTGTATGTTATCATTTCCTAATTCTTGTATTTGAATATCTGCTATAAAAATACTCTAATATAATCCGTCTTCTACCTGATTTAGTATTGCTAAGATTGTTTGATCAAATAAATCTTTTGGATTTAATTTATTTATTCTTACTACTAGACTTAGTTTATTTTCGATACATGTATCTCTTATTTGCTGAATTTGTTGTTCTATCTGTTCGATATTATGAATTTTGTTTAATAATAATTTTATCTGGCTATTTATTTTAAATATTTGAATATCTAAGCTTTGATTTAGATTAAATATATATAGTATAAAACGCCATTTTTGCTTCAATATCCTTTTTTTCTTTGCTTTTAGATCAAAATGCTTAAAAGTTAATATGGCGGTCATGTTACGTGTTTCCATCATAAATAAACTTAGTATATCAAGCCATAACTTTATACTATTTGCTAGCATATATATATATTTTTGAGATTCATCTATTTTATAGCTATTATGTTCTTGAATAATATTGTCTAGTTTTTCTAATAGCTGTCTCCATAAATAATCCTGTATTTCAACACCTTTGTCTGCTACTTATGTCAAAATACTTAATTCATTATATGAATATAAATTTGTATCAAAAGTATATATTATATCGGCCAAGTCTCTTTTATTATTGTATTGTTCTAGCATATTTTTATTTAATATTTGTTTAATTCCATCATCAATACCTGATAAAGGTATTAACAATAATGACAAATTAAATTTATTATTCTGGTATGCAATAAATTTTTTAAAATCATTATAATCAAAGATTTGTATTAATAAATCACATACATAAATTTTTTTTATATCAGTTTTTAAGATCTGTGGTATAGGTAGTACTTCAATTGCCTCTATACCTTCAACTATATCTGATGCTAAATAAGAGTTTGAGTGAAAATAAATATTGAGCGATACTAAAATTTTTTGTTTACAGAGATTTTGTAGTTTGGATGGATTATTACACTGCACTTGATACATATTCGTATTGATATTCTTTATATATTAATACTTGCTTACAAGCTTATTGTTATAACATAATAGTTGAGAAAACAATAGTATTAGTTATAATACAAGCCCGGTTTATTACATTACTATTATAGCTAAATTTATAGTTTATCAAACTTATTTATTTGTATATAAATATCATATATGCATTTTTTTATTTAAATCATTAACACCAGCTATTTTTATTTTAGATCATGCTTTTATGTGATTATATATGTATTTTTTATAATTATTTTGGTCAATTGCTAATTTAATGTAATAATCCAATATAAAATTATTACTATGACCTTTAGAGTTAATATTGAACGTCGAGCTGAAATTATTAAACGTCGATCTGAAATTAATGGAGCAAATAATTTAGCAACTGTAAAAATAAATGTATTGCCTGAACTTAATGTTACGGATGCTAATAAGATTAGAATAAATCTAGAATCGCAAATGATAGATATAAATTTCTCAACACAAAATATTGCAGACGGTTTAGCCATACCAGCTAGTACATCATTAAAGCCAGAGAATTTAACAGAGCCCGATTTCTTTAAAGACTTATTTTTTCAAGATGTACAAGATCCATTTTACTCTTGTTTATCAACTATAAATGAAGAAAAAACAAGAATAAATTTTTGTGAATACTTTATCAGACGATATTGTGCTGATTTTATGTACCACACTAATGATCCAGCAAAGTATAAACAAACATTAGATAAAAGTTTGATGCAACTAATTAAGGATGTGCAAAAAAATAAAGCAGAAGAGAAATTTGATGCAGTAGCAGCAAAGCTTAAAAAACCATCTATTGAATCTATGCCAGAGCTATGGGCAACAGAATTGGGACTACAGGAATGGAATAAACAGTGTACTACAATATGCAATAATGTCTGGCAAACTTATTGGCATCATTTGTTTTGTTTAACACAAACTTTAAACTTTAATGCAGCTGAAATAGACTATTTAATTAGCAATTTAAACACCACAACTCCATTACAAATCCAAGCAGAACAACTAGATCCAAGCTTAAATTTATTAGGACTAAATTTACAAATAGAGTTCCCAAAAGAACAATATTCTATAACCCTATGCCCGAAAGATAAGTATGATAACACATCTGTATTTAACATTTCTGTTACAGCTATAAGACCTAAGAAACAAAAAACATTAGCTCTTTTTACTAGTAATAAAACTAAACAACAAGCATCAGATGTAAAAAATAAACCTCAAGATGCAACTTATGACACTGGGTATTATGTATACCTTAATGCTGAACTAGGCGAAACTGATGTTGATGAAGAGGAAGAGGAACAAGATTATTATACACGGTCTGATACAGGTGAACTAACAAGATTGCCAAAGCCTAAAGTAAAATATACAGGAAGTATCATGATAGCTAGATTGGCAGCATGCCATATAGCTAATACTTTGATCAAAATAAAACAAATACACCGCATATTAATAGATCAGGGTAAAAATAAAATGCCTATAAACTTCGATGAAGTTTTTCAGGCTATGGCAACATTATTTTACTATAGTCAAGTAAAGATATATCCAGCCTGTGTATCAGATTATATGGATGCAAGGCCCGCATACTTAAGCGCTCAAGATTTTGCTGAGGATTTTGCAAAGCTGCTTACTACAACAGACTGGTGTAATTATAAGCTTAATTCTAATGCATCAGCAAATATAATGAATCAATACACAGATACAACAACAAGGCTGAAACATTATATTCAAAAGCATAACAAAAAGTAACATTACCACTATATATGAGGACCTTGGATGCTTGACATACTAAGATGAGTAAATTGCATTACTTGTTCCCTAATTTTAGATAAATCTGAGCTTTCAATTTCTGATTTTTTATCATCAGCCAGCTTAATATTTAAACAAAGATTATCTAGCATTTGATTAAAGCATGATAAAGAATCTGATGAAATTTGTTTTATCTTGGTTTTATCTATAGTTGTATCCAACATATTAGGAGATGTAATAACCTCTTCTGTAACTTTTTCAACTACATAAAAACACATAATATTTGTCAAAGCTATTATACCATCTAGAAACTTTTCTCTATATCTTGTATCCGTCATTATTGTTTTTGCATCTTCTTGACTACAAAGTCCAGCAATGTATGTACTATGATGTAATACGCCAAATCCATGAGAGATAAAGAAATAAATAGCTTGGAATATTTGGGCTTTTAATAAAGTTAAAAATTTGGGTATATTACTAGCTATTTGAGTATTTATGATATTTGTTCTTAGATTATCAATAGTAAAATCTTCTGATTTATTTTCATCTTTCACTAATCTTGCCCAGGCTTCTGATTGTGTAGCATATTGTCCCAAAACCTCTAGTTCCTTAATAGTCTTGTGCTCTATAATAGGGCTAAATTGATCAAATAATGAGTTAAAACTATTATATATATTTAATGCTAGATTTAAGTGCATTGCAGGTATAATGTTTTCCACTACAGCCTCGTTAGCTTTATTTGTACCTGATAGATCCATAAACACATTATCTGTTAATATTTTATTGGTCAAAAATAGTGTGGAAGCTATATGTTCAGATACTTCTTCTTCCCCTTTATGTGCTTTTAGATTAGCTAAAATTTTTGTATTAGTATCTTCTAATTGATATACTAGACTTTTAAAACTTACAGGATATAGGGTTAGTATAGATAAAGATTTAGCATCTGAACTATCATCACAATGTATAAGCTTTGCGTCTACAGTTGTCTTTGTTGAAGCACTAAAGTGCGCAATATCTTTATATTTATATTTTATTATTGTTGGCTCGGCATTAGGCAAATAGTTTGGCAAAGATAAATTTTCATCCACGAGACATTCTCTAATTCTTTCAAGCCACTGTATATTCATCTCTATTTCAAATAGTGGTAATGTTGTATTTGTGTCTGATGTTAATGCTGCAGTCATCTTTTTAAGCTTTGCTTGCTCTTGCTTAATTAGGATATCAACTATATCTATATTTTCTGCTGTTGATAGATCATTTGATAATATCTCGTTATATAATTTTGAATATTTTCTTTTTATCTCCCTGATCTTTGCATTTTTTGCAAGTCTATTGCTTTTATGTAACTCCAACTTACTTCTGTTGCTTGTGTTTAAACTTTCCACTTTTACTGAGCATGCAAGCAGAATATTACAAAGCTCTGTGCCACTGTTTATATTATAATTATCTAACATACTATCTTCTGATATTGTGGCCAAAGAACTTGTATAAAAATGTGTAGGCATGTAAGGCAACCTTTTTTGTCTATTCTGTCCTTCAATATTTTGAGGTACATATGGTGAAATAAACTTATTGTCTACTAATATATATTCGTCTTTACTGCGTGGATTAATTTTTAAAGCTCTATTTATACTTTGTTGGAGTAAACTTTTTACTTTACCTATTTCCATATTTATTACATTTATAGTACGACTCTCTAAAGTAGCATTAGTATGTATCAAACTGCCTATAGCATCCATTTTAGTGCTATCTATTTTAAATATATCGTCAGTCAGCCTGCTTGTAAAATCACTAATTTGTTGTAAATTTTGCAATAATACAGCAAATCTAAATTTTGTTCCAGTATCAGATTTGACAGAAGTAAGTTCTGGGCCCCAAGTAAGTTCTTGGCTATCTAGTTTTACATTATATTTATTTTTTAGCGCATTAGTTAAAATAGCTAATTGTTTTACTACACACTTATATATTATTTCATTTGGTTGTAGTACACAAAGGTTGTTTGGTAGGCTGTCCATCTTTTGTGCTACCAATGTTGGAAATAACTTTATTTCTTCTGCAACTAAGTTTGTATCTGCTTTTATAAATTTCTGTTTAATATCTTGCTGCACAAGATCTATTGCAACTAAAGTTTTTAAATCTATTATAATATTGTGTTTTAATGCGTCATTTACTAGTTTATTAGTATCAAGCCAGCACACTGTAATAAAAGTATTAGATGTACTCATAACTGCTAAACCATTTGTTCTATCTAAGATACCCGGTAAATCTTTAAATACAGATGCTTTGGTATTTAACTGTCTATGTGTAACAAGCAGCTCATATGTATTTGTTCTGATATTTGGAATAGTACTATGCAAGGTTGCTAGCTCTGTACTTGACACCTCTGGTAAATTATTGCTGTGCTTTGGAGCTTGTTTGGCAAATTGTATCGCCGCTATATCAGCAGTGCTAATTTTTAATGCTTGTTTAAAGCCTAATGCTAAAAGACTAGTTAAGTAATCACCAAGTAAACCTCCGTTAGTATTTCCATCAGCATAATAATACTCTATTTGTTGTGATATTACGTCTATACTATTATCTATAGGCACAAAGTTAATGCCAGGCTGTTGTTGTAAGATGAAAGAATGAATTGTCATAAATAAAGTACCAAATTTACATTCAATTGTTTTTATATCTTGATCACTATAATTTGTAGGATTGTTTTTATATTTGGGTATAAGTCTATTTAGATCTGCAAATAGTAGTGTGATATAATTATAATCATTGCTATTATTGTCTTGATCTCTGCTCTTAACCTTGTTACGCATATCCTCTATAAAAGCTAAATCATAGCTATATAATTTACAGATCAGCTCTCTTAATTTATTTCTAGTTGTAACAAAAGTCTCTCTAGTGATAGATGCATCTTTTAAATATTGCTTCACCTGTACTCTAAGCTGCTTATATGTTGCCATTATGTTGTATATCAATACACAGGCATCACTCTGTTGCTGTAAGTCATTTAAAGACTCTGGTTCCTTAATTTCTACATTACCAGACATTAGGATAGCTTTAGCACAAGTAGTTTGATGAATCCAGCAGCTTATTAGGGCGTTGATGTCATCATTGTTAAAAATTGTTTTGTAATGAGCTAAAAGCTGGGTATTTAAATCCTCGCCTGAAGCTTTGGACAATATATTTACTTGAAGTATATCTAACATTTTCTCACTCTCTTGTATCATCTGTGATTCATATAACAAAGTAAAATTATCTACATTATCTACTGATATAATAGATGGCCCCCTAGTACTGTCTGCTAAAATTATATTGTCCAAATAATTGTTGTTTAGTTTTTTGAATTCTATATTTGGATCTGCACCAGAAATACATTCAGCTAAAAATATAGCTGCGTTATTAACTTGAGCTGGATGCTTTGCTGCAATGTCAGCTAATTTATCTGCTGCTTGTTGTATTACACTGATTGGTGGATATTGTGCATCTTGTGTGACAGCCTCATTAATTGTTTTAGTTAAGTCATATAAACCAATAAGATGTCCCATAACACCGCTTTCAATTGCAGATCTAAATAAGTTGCCTTTATTGCTATTATATTTTTCCAGAAATTTAGCTGCCGAAGCTTCATATGCCGCACCCTTAATATTAGCAATTATAAGCTTTTCAAATTTATCATCACCACCATCAGCCTCTAAGGCTAAGACTATTGATTGCTTATTTGTTAATTTTTGAGCTGCTATAATTTGAGCTTCTAGATTTACATTTATTTCACTTAGATCATCTTTGGTGCTAGCACAAGCTTCAGGATGAATATTTTCGCTGCTCATGTTTTCTGATAAGCTTATAATATAATATTAATGCTTATAAAGCTATACAACTATCTATTATCTTTATGGTCTTAAGAAAATTAACACTAATGGTATTGTCATTTGTTGAATTTGACTTTTCTAGATTTGATGAAACAATAAGCTACCATCTTTAATAATATTTAGTTAAAATAAAATTAAGTTAAGTATGAGTGCCTATAATTTACCCATTAAATACAAAAATAAATCATCTAGCTCTAATCCTATTACCGAAGCAACAGAGAGAATGGAGAAGATAACAAGCTTAATCCTAAGTAACTATACTCATGTTACTGGTCATCTGGCTATAGCAGCAGCAGAAGAGGTGACAGCAATAACAGAAAGCACTGCATCAACTATGGACCTAGTAAAGCCAAGTGTACCAACAGAGGATGAGAGAAACAAGATAAGAGAAATACTGCAAGAAAATGTCAATACTACTATTAAAAGAGTAGAGCTTTTTGCACCATATCTTTTACCACAGATTAGAACTTCATTAACTTCACCAATCACTAGAATTATGGGAAAATTAATGTCTGATGAGGAATTAATGAAAATATTTACACAATATTTACCTAAGGAGAATTTACAATGTTTAGGTGTATCGTTAAATCCTTTAATGACAGCTTTATGTAATGGTATGATGTCTAGTCTGGGCATTTTAACAGGTTTAAATACATCAGTATTACATGAAATTCAAGATTTATCTGATAAATTAAAAACATTAAGAGCAACAGATCTAGCTCCTAGTACGCCAGATAATCAATCTGCAATAGCTTTGATAGATGATTATAGTCCTGTAGAATTTTATCTAGCAGAAGTTTTAAGTGATACAGAACTTTTTGAAGATAGAATATCTAACTTAACTGAATTTTTAATGCAACAAGCTGCTAACTTAGAAGCACAAATGCAATGCTATGATGCTAAAAATCCATTAACGCCAGCACAGGATCAAAAGATAAAAGATGAAGAGCAAGCAAAAGCAAAAAAATGGGATGAATTTTTTGTATTTGATCATGCTAAAAAGTTGGAACAAATTAAACAAGAAACAGTCAAATATTTAACGGAATCAGCATCAATAACAACAGAGGATTTATATATGAAGATAGGTCAATCTGTAAGCTTAGTGCAAAATTTAAGATATAATGGAGATGAACTTTACAATGTCAGCACACTTAGGAATATGCAGCTGTTGCAGCCTGGATTTATTATGAATTGTTTAGATACACAGAATGTCAACTTGTCACCCAATTACTTAACTAAAGAAGCTACTTTAAACCATCCAAGAATAAATATACTAGCTGATAGAATAAAACAATCATATAAACATATGAAAGCCCTAAATGATGCTTTAAAGCCAAATGATCAGATATCTGATGAATATATAGAGGCCACAAGAGAATTTGCTAATGCAATGATGGATACATCATTATTTCATCATAAAACTGTAAGAACAAAAATTGATATACCTATGGATGATATAATTTTTAGCCAAGTTTATAATAGTGTATGTATGTCGATGTCTGATTATAGCGAGGTAGTAGCTAACAAGGGATCAACTGCAGAAATTATTATACACAAACATGCAGTTAGTATATCACAATTATCTAAGTTTAGACAATCTTATGATAGTATGGTTACGGCTGCAATCTCACCTATACAAACCTATAAACCAACTGATAGGCATGTTAACTTTGTATATATAGAGGCAAGATATAAATTACTTAATAATCTTATATCTAAGATTGCTACACAACATAGACCAAATATGAATTTATTTACTTTTGCAGGTGTAGTTGCATATGCAAATGAATTAGATATAAATTTAACTAGGGTAATAGAACTAGTTAAAATTAATAGAGAAGATAAAGCTAGATATTTAAACATTCAAGAGCGTGTAAAATCACAAGAAGAGTCAGCCTTAAAGTTTCTACAGAGTTTTGAGGAAGAGTTAGAAAATACAGATCCTATTAGATTAATTCGATGTAATAAAAATGTTTTACCATTACTAGTTTATAGTACAGGAACATTAATCAAAAAATTATGGGAACAAAGAGTGATACTACATCCTCTTAATACACTAATAATAAGTACATATAAAAATAATGTTATTGCTTACTTAACTGCTACTAAAATATCAGAACAATCAATAAAAGGATTAGAGCATCTTAGTACCAAACTGCTAGATAACTGTATTGAGCAAGAAAATAATTTTAAGCGACTGAACGCACAAAATTTAAGTATAATAATAGAGGACTTAACTAGAGAATTTTACTCTATAGTTACAGAAATAACGTCTAAATTATCCAAGAAGAAGCATATGGAAGAAGCGCACACAAATTTATCATATAGTCAAGCATCATACGAAATAAAACAAAGCTTTATAGATTGTATATTTCACTTAAAGTATCTATTATATGAGGTATCTGACCTAGGAATACAGAAAATAATAAAAATAGCAGCCAATATAAATCAGGAAATTAACCGGGAGTTAAATAATATAAAATCTATACAGACTGGACAATATGTTTCCAGAGCTGTTGAGACTACAAACGATGAGAATGTATATACTTTTGCAGAGATAATAGATATGGTAACAGACATGCAAGATAATAATTATGATATGAGTAAATTTAAATTTAAAAGTTTTAAACAAATTAAGCATCGACCAGCGCTACAAATTAGCTGTGTTGTTTTCATTTATAATCATTTCAATGAAATATTTAGCAGCTTTGGAGATATTGTGCAACCAATTAAGAGCTTAGGCTTGTTTGCAGTAAATGAATTAGCAGACAGAGAACTAGCACAACCTAAAATATATGATTATGATGTTTTAAATGTATTTAGAGCATGTATATATGCTCATTCAGCACAAGATATACCTAAAACTATACAATTAGCTGATAAAGCACTTCAAAATGGCTTAATACATGTATTAGGTCTATCTCAGGATTTTTTATATATACCACACATGACAGAAGATAAAGTATTAAGATCTATTCCAAAATCAGCTTTACTTAAGATGTTAAATAATGAGGAGTTAGTTAGACAGGTTTTAGCAGATATACAAATGACTGGATTTGCAACAATAATTACATATATTAATAACCTTAAAAGCCAACTCTTTGCACCAAGAAGTAAATACTTACCAAGTAAAGTAACAACAGAAGAGCCTAGTATTGTTAGCACAGGTATATTGTCTGATGTATTAAATGCTTTTTCAACCAGATTGGCTACTAGAACTGAAGAAGAGTGGCAGGCAGCTATGTCATTAGATGATGTAAATCCACAACAATTACTAGCAATCGAGGACAAGTAAATTACTATTCAAGCAAACAACAATTTAAATTAAATTTGATTAATTATTAGGTTATATAGGTATTTAAATAATAAAACTTATTAACGGAGATTTATAAATTAAGATATCTAAAAAATAAATATAAGACAATATGGCATTGGATACAGCCCAAATAGATCGTATGCTTGCAAATGCTTCAGTACAAATAAGTCAAGCTGCTGGTAGCAATATAGATGTTTTAATGCTTGCAGAGCATGTAATTGTACAGGATAGTTTAAAGACATTAGATCCACATTCTACTCTAGCTCAAGATATTATTTTTAATAGAAATGTCTCTAATTTATATCAATATGTAGACATGATGCACAAATCAGGCAAACTATTATCTGAAGTGTTTCCTCAAAATTTAATTGATAGTTTGGTAAACAAACATACTCTAATAATAGATGCGGAGAAACAGAAGATGAATTTAGCATTAGAGCTAACAGAACAGATTGATAAGCATTATGTATTAACTAAAGAAATAAACGAATTAAATAATACTATAGAAGAACTTAGAAATAAATGTGATAATTTAGATACTGAGTTACAAAATAAATTGGATAAATTAAAATTAGAGGAAAAGCTCAAAGGACTCAAAGTACAAATAGCAGGCGAAAAGCAAAAAGCTAAGTCTATCAAACATAAAGATATAGGAAATATATTTGCCACTACTACTCCATCAGGTAAACTAAATATATTCTTTGCTGTAATTATCACTTTAACAATATTAGGCATTATAGCGAATATGACTCTAAAAAATCAAGTAATTAATAATAAAAAATTATTATTAGATCACGATAATTTCAATAGGAGAATATTGCAGTAAATATATTGTCATTTATTATCTGTTTTACTACTTATGTTTAATACTAATACTAATCTAAAACTATAATTATTTCTTTATCTTAGTTATTGAGGTCAATATACTATCTATTGCCCTCTCATATTTTATATCTGGTGATCTAGCTTTTATATTATTGAATAATGCTATATCGTCATCATTAATTACTACTTGTATTCTATTATTTACCATATTTATAAATATCTCTTCCAGCTTTAATACAGTTTTCCATATTTGCTTAATTATATTTACATCACAATCTGGCTTTTGAAATTCTTGATAATATTGCTTGAGATATTTGAAATGACGAACCTTTAATGTTTTATAGACTCTTACCTCGTTATACTGTTTTTGTATACGTTTATTATTATTAGAACTATCAGCTGAAATCAATATTGCTTGTTTTGTTTTATCAATTTCTTGTTGTAATGCTCCTAATGATAGTTTTAAGGTTGTTACCTTATTCACATCGTTAGTCTGTTTTATTTTTTTTATTAGTCTAGATTTTTTCGCCAGCAGGTTAGAATACTGACGTCTTAAATCATTTAACTTGAGTGCATCTGGATCTTCTAGATCTATTTTAGCTTCTTGCTCTTGTTGTAGATAATCATGCTCCTCTGTAGTCAAAATAGATAATATTTGCAATTCTACTGCTCTGTCGTGTAATTTTTTTGTACACTTGGATACTTTATAATTAGTTTGTTCCAGTTCAACAGCAACTTTACGAATTTTAAGCTTTAATGATACTCTCTTTGCAATATTTGTATTATTAGCTTGATATGCATGAATCATCCTAATCCATATCTTCACTCTATGTAATCTGTTAGCGATATGAGTAGAATTATTTCTGTTAGCTTTTTTCTTAGTTTGATTAGATGTAGAGGGGCCTGAAGCTAATAAATCTGTATCAGATAATTGAGATGCTATAGAACTATCGTCAGATATTTTTATTATATCATCCTCTGTATCTGTATGAACAACATCCATATATTCTATAGGCTCACTGCTACCACTACTACTATATCTATCTTGTAATGCACCGTCCATCTCAAGCTCTGCTAGCCTTATAGTTTCATCGTTATTTATATTTGCTATATCGAACCAATTATTATTTATTATGTTAGCCTGCATATGTTTTATTAAAATATTGACAAAAAATTAAAATTAGTGTACAGACTTTTAAGATAGTTTGTTGATGAATGATAATAAACATCTTGTTTTAACATTGTAAGTTAAACATTTTAATGCTTTAAATCTAAAAAAGCATAATATTTAATATTGCTGTAATTAATTTGGTGAAATTGGAAATATTATTAGCTTTATTTAGCTCTATGCACTCTTAATCAGTGCAATATATATCTAGCCCCAAATAATCTCAGGCTCAAATATATCTTCTCGGTCTACAATATTACGTGGTAAATTATCAGATGAATTATATAAAGATTGATGAGACGTGTTGGATGATTTAACCTCTGTATTATTGGCATTAAAATCATCAAAATGTCTACCGACTATTTTGCTATCTAAATTTTCAAATTCATTTTGTGCATCTTGCTTTACTATGCATGCTTGATCTATATTTTTACTCATGTTTTTTTATTTATATCATAACTTAAAAATTTATATAACAATAAAATAAATATAATAAGTCATATATTATATACATATTTTTACAAAAAAATGACAAGTATTATATGTATCTTGTATAATATGAATTAAGTTGGATTATTTAGAACATTGTGTAAAATTGCTTGTACAGACAAATGTTTTTCTACACAAATCTGTAGTGGCCAAGAACATGATATTTGTTGCTCTATGGTAAGCACACATACCTCATGTCTCCTAGAATGTAATACATTATTTTTGATTAACTGATCTATTGTTATGCTACTCATTATGGGTTTTAATTGCAATTTGACTAATGTATCTTCATCTAAAAATTTTACTGACTCATTCCATTGTAATAAATTTATATTAACATTAAGATTTTGGATATCACATGCGGAAATGTATATATTGATTATTATATTATAATCTGCATGAGCACTGCAGCATACTGTAAGTGTGTTTGTTCCATTAACTAATATGAAGTGATACATATGTATTGTATTTTTATATATATCTATACCATTGTCAGCTTGCAAGTTTTGTTTAAACAATGTTAAATAAGGCATTATAGACTTTATTTTATCCAACATAATATACTTCAAAGTTGTAGGATGTGTTGAATAACATCTATTATTTAATAATCTATTCAATGCAGCATCAGTATATAATACTAATACATTTGGTTTTGAGTGCTGAATAATAGGCTTAAGAGGAAAAGCATAATAATTTTCTGATGATCTGTAACCAAAATATAACAACTCCTTGTTTTTGCCATACAACATTTGCTCTATTATTTCATATTCGCTAAGACGATAATGTGTGTTGGTATCCAATATAGGATTGAGATGTCGATAGTCTATATCTATATAAAATTTTAAGTTTATAGTTTGATCTTGACTAAGATATACCTGATGCTCAAAAGCTAAATCCATTAAATTTTTAACAGTATATATATAACCTTTAACACTATTTGGACATGGCAGAGCTTCTATGGATTTTATAACATCTGGTATGTTTGGGCCTGATAATAAAAACTTTTTAATTAATTGAGCACTCTCATAAATATCTGAGCCATGTAGATAATATCTTATTCTATCACTTGTGTGTATATTTTGCCACTCTAACTGCTTTAATGCCTCAGCAGCCTGAATAAACTTATCATCTATCTGAGTGCTTTGAGAGCTTGCTATTTCACTATAAGATTCTGGTTTTATAAAATCTTCTTGAGGCAGAGTAGATATTATAGTTTTAGCAGCTAATACTTTGAGACATGCCGGATATATTGTTTGGACCATTTTAAAAAAATGTTATATAAATATATGTTTGTGTAATAGAGATTATCATTAAAGATTAAGAGGATAAATCTTTGGTAAGATAGATACTTGATTTTATTATCCTAACATCAAGTTTGAACGTATAAATATAGGTTGCTTGCCAGGTTGTAGTGTATTATTGTCTTCTAATATTTCATCTTCTGTATCATAGTCTAAATCTTCTTCTGCTTCTTCATCCGCTGTATAATAGCCTAAATCTTCAGAATTATTATCATCAATAAAGGTGTCATTATCATCTTTATCATTATCAGCTAGTACCTCAGGATAAGTAACTAAATTATCACTATCACATATATATAATCCACTTTCTTGGTTTAGATATTCCGCTCGTTTTAAATCAACAGATGAACTATCTGATAATTCAAATAGTGGTATTGATCCCAAATCTATTAAGTCATATTTTTGTTTATATTCACTTGGTAGAGCGCTATTTAGCTGTTGACATGGTGATTGATTGTGAATAAACACTTTAATTATATTTTTATTTAAAGTAATTAATTTACCATTAGGCAATGATATTGTGGAAGATTCGTTAGATCCATGTAACATTTGTAAATGATTGGATCTATCACCAAACAAATCTATGTCATCAAATATAATTATACATGGCTCTGTACACTTATCAAATACTTCTAATTCCTGTAGATTTTTAATTAAAATAACTTTATGGTTTCGATCTTCTCCTAAATGAGCTAAAATCCATTTTAATGCTCTTGTTTTACCAATGCTAGCATCACCTATAAAAAATAAAGAAGATTTATGTTGTTGTTGTATATATTTATCACATTCATTATATAGTATTTTAAATAATCGACTATCCGTTGAAAGATCAGATGCTTCGTTATTTTGTATTAGAGATGAGGGAGTCAAAGATTTTATTGTATCACATGGATGACATTGATCACTTTTACGTGTTTTCTCTTGCATAAAATAATCAATGCCAGAATATTGATCAATTCGATCACCAATATATGCACTAGCCTGTACTTGGTCTTTGCCTAATCTTTTAAAGACTAAACAATGTAAATTTGGTATATGATTAAAGCATTCTAGATCTATAGTTGAGTTAGCATGTGCTGTAAAATTAAGCGCATTAATATTATCCATACTCATATTATTTTTTAATTCTTTTTGGCTATTTTAAAATACGCCTCTTAAAAGCAAAATTTATCACTATTGTAGATTATTAATTTAACAATTTCATACAATCCTTATTATTTAATTTTATATTTAAAATATTTAATTATTAATAGTTATAATAAGGATATAAATTTATAATTTTATGAATTAATTTGCATGTTTGTATAACTTATATTTAAAATAAAAGTTGTTTATAAGCCAACATATAATAATTAAAACACTAAATATTTTGTCTAAATTTTTTATCTAAATCCTTGGTGCTATTATTAAATTTATTTAGTATATTGTTAATCTCATATATGTCATCTTGGCTTGCGGACTTGGTATTTACTTGTCTATCTAGAATATATAAGCGTGTTATTAAACTGTGTAATTGGTTTTTTGTATGTTGGGGCAATTGACTATACCATTCAAATGTCTCATCTATTCTATTAGATAAGGCTTGTAGCTCTGTTTCTGCATTATCTTCTGTTCTTGTCAAAGTGGCATGTGTGTCTGGTTGGTCTAATTCATGAGTATCATCAATATATCTTAATAATGATTCTGTATCTTGAATAAGAGCACGACATTCTTTAATTTTTTTATTATCATTATTTTGTTTATAGACATCTAGTAAAGTTTCTAACTTATTTTTTCTATCTTTACTAGTACGATAATAAGACAACCAAATAGGCGCTTGTTCTTTATTTTGTATATCAGTTCTCATATTCTTTATTATCATTGAATTAAGATCATCTAATACAGTGCCTAAGGTTTGATTTTTTGCCGTCTTATTACTCTTGTTAATGTTATGGGATTTAAATCCCAAATCATTATTTATATCTAAAGTATTCTCATATGATGTTATCATCTGTATATTCTTCTTGTTGTCAGTATTGTTGTGAATTATACAGAATGCGCCCTCCATTAATATATGTTTAATTTTTGGATCTTTTATACTAAATGTATAAAGTCCTGTACCTTGTTTCTGATCTTGTAACATACAATGCTGTATTTGATCTTCTAAAGTTTTTAATAGAAAATTATTTATTTTATTACCTTGTATAAAACATGTAGGTGATAAGTAAAACAATACTTTTGTATTTTTAAAATTTATTACAGTAGGATTTGTAATCTCCATTGCCACATTATTATTGTTAAGAAATTCTATATTTAAAACATCTTTATTTAGTGTAATTGCTATTTTAAATTTTCCTCTTGCAATTTCGCAATTGGTTAATATTATAAAATCTTGTATAGCTAGATGCATGGGATGCACACTGGTAGTTAGGCTGCTATTTTGACTAATGCTATAATTACTAGTTTTACTACTTACCTCTTTTAATTCTTGTTTAATGCTTTCATTTCTTGTTCTGATGGACATTTTATAATATATTGCAGAATAAATGAATTTTCATGAATTTTTATACGTTTTGATACATATTAATATTTTTATATCAAAGAGTAAGTTAATACCTTCTTATTTATAGCATACTCTAGTTGGTTATATACACTTAAATACATATGAAGTTGCTATTTGCTATTATAAATATTTAAATAAAAAAATATCTAATAATTCTTCATAATAAAGATGGAAATTTATAAATTTACACCTTTTTTACACCATTAGTAAGTACAATAGATTAGATTGCTCCTGGTTAACTTTATTCATTCAGAGTATTCTGCAGCTTCCAATAAAGTAGATATGAGTCAGAAAATGGAGGTATACCTAAAACATCATATCCACTTGTTAGTGCTAGTGGTTTATTATGCAAAGTTGGTCTTCCAGGACAATGAGTGTATATTTTGACTTTATCTCCAGTATAAAGTTGATTATTACCAAGATCACCAAATAGATTCTCAAACCTGAATATTAATGTTAAAGGTTTACTAAGAAAGTCATAAGAGCCCAGATATTCTATCCAATGTTGTTCTACATTACCATGATAATAATTAAACACTGGATTCCAATAATAGTCCCTGTCTGGACCCTTATTTGGACGTAAGCTCAGCATATAATACTTATCATCATTATTTAAGGTAAACTGAGTAGAACCCTGATCTCTGAACTGATCCATATAATTTTGGAGCGCCTTTTTTAAAGTAGTATAATCACCGTTAGGATCTGGCATGTCTTTCGCAGGCACACAAACAACCGGCTTAGGATTGTCAGCTAGCCCTACATATTTAATACGATTATCTCCAAATGCATCATCATATGCATACTCCGAAACGTTGTTGCAGTCTAACGCTATGATGGTATTGTCGCCTAGATATATATTCATCATATAAAATTGGTTTTGTAACACTGCTTGACCTGGTAAATCAGGATATACATTGTGTATTTCTTGCATTAAAGTTGCTCTTCTGGAGTCTATGTCAGCTATCTCTGGGAAATTAGCTTGAGTTAATAATGAAGCTATAGGTCTAGCAGATATCTTTGTTGGCATAGGTGCTTCAAATAGTGAGCTAATCCAACCGCTATAATCTAACATACCTTGTTCATTTGTAGTTGGTAAAGTTTTACCACCAAAGAATCTTAGAGATAATTTTTGGTCTTTATTAAACTTTTGTACCTCAGTAGAAGAAGATGCATTTCTACTTGCAGATGCTGATGCAACATATGCTTTAACAGCTATGCTTACATCCAAACTAGAACTTGTAACAGAATCTAGATCTGATTCAGATATACTAAACATACTCTTACCTGAACCTCCAAGATCAAATTGATATATGTAATGAGTACCATAACTCTTAATAAAATCATGATAATTAATACCATTACCAAGTAATTTTACAGCACTGGCAAATTCTGGATCTATTAAAGTAGATAAGTCTAGGAAATCTTTTAGTCTTGCATATCCCACCTTACAAGCTACTGTAGTAAATGCCATAGTATCTGAGGTTTTATTTATTACTTTACTAGCAGAGCTATAAGATGCAGAAGCAGAAGCTGCTATACTAGCAAATTCAAATCCCACTTCAGCTTTATATGCAACTTCAGATTGTATATTAGATAGGTTTGTTGTCAAACTAATACTAGCATCTAAAATAAAAGAAGTGTCTTGGTATATATCTACCTGTGGAATAGTATAGTTACCTTCTTCAGGTGTTGGTATTGATAATATCTTTCTTAATTTAAGAGAGCTTGTTAAATCACTATAGTCTAATTCAGTAATGTCAAATGTACGAGTTATATTTTGTAAGACATAGGCCGCAGCATTAGTAATAAATGGATTATCTTTTAACAGACCATTATGTACATTATGTATTCCTCCAAAAAAAGCTACATCATGTATAGAATCTATGAATCTACCTTTAAATCTATTTTTTTTAATTTCATACTCTAAAGCTCTAGTAAAGCTTATACCATGCAAATTAGTTTGCTGTTCCGATAACATTTTATCAGAACTGCTTAGTTCTATAACTTTATTTCCCTGTCTAGCACTATCGATTAAAGCAGCATATAGAGTAGTTAAATTATCTTTATTATCAAAAGGTATATGAAATTTATTATCAAGATTAATATTTACAGTTCCTAAAGTCTGATTATCATAAATTAGAGTTATATGCAATATAGAAGCATCTGTTATTGTTTCGTGTAATACCTTTAGTTGTAATTTTCCAAATGTAAATCCTTTATTTATATCCATATGTTTTAGTATGAGTGATGCTGTATTTAAGATAGTATCTATTACTGCTACTACTTCATGTAAAACTGTGCTAATAGAGTTTAATTTTATATCCCGAGTATTACTATGACATTGTAATGCATAACCTACTTCTAGAGTATTAATATGAATGCTTTGTACATTAATTTGAGGTTTTTCAACAAAATGAAGGTTAAAAATATGTCCTACTCTAGTACTTTGTAATAAAGCTGCTCCCAGCTGTCTTGCAATATATAAACCGTAAGCATTTCTGTCGTCTTCATTTTTACATGCAAGCGCAATTTCTACAGGTCTTCTAGGTAAAATTACTGCTCCATAGCTTTGGCTACCAACTTGTATCTGATAATTAAAATCTCTGTTGGCAGTAAATCCCTGAAAATCTAGTCTTCCACTTGGACCATAAGTTTCAATACTCTTAGGTCCTCCTGTTAAAAACAATATTTTCTTCCAATCAGCACGAAATTGACTTAATAGTTGATTTATAGTGTTCTTTAATGTAGAATTAGGATCCATATATCCAGGTATGTTATGATTGCTATCTACCGGCGTTAATGTAAACATCATGTTAATATATTTTACTGAAATATAGCATGAATACTTTGTAAATATAATACCAATAAAAATATAGTGTTAGAGAGTTAATTTAAATATAAATTCATCTTTAATTAAAGATTACCTACTTTGTCTAAAAATGTTGACAATATTATTTTATTTGTTTATTTCTGATAAATCTACTTTGATTTTTATTTTTAAAAACAAAAACATATATAAGTAAAGATGATATACAGATGGCGGATAAAAATGTAAATATAAAAAAAGCCTGATTAATGCTAACTTTCTCAGTATCTTGCTCAACTATATTATTTTTTCTCATTTTATTGTTCTGCATATCTTGTTTAATCTTAGAGATTTTACCTCTCACATATTCTCTATATTTAGTAGATGGATGATTTTGTCTTAATTTATCTAAAATATTCTTTAATACAACATCATTAGCACAGGTTAAACTTTGATTAAGATCTTGTATAATAGCGTTGATTGTCAAACCATTGTCTATATTTTGTATTTGCTGCTTTACTCTTGAATCTGATATGTCTTGTTTAAGAAATAAATGATGCTTAATTAATATTAATAAAGCTGTAGACATAATAAAATAACGCTGACCAATTTGATAATCATACGGTATTGGAGGCACAATATATTCTAATTCTAAATCTTTTTTTGCTTGCTGAGATTGTTCATATAATGTTGCCTGCTCACTTGTGTTATCAATGGTAAAGCCTGGAACAGAATTTTTATGATAATAGTTTATAAAATCTGTTAAAAATTCATCTACTAAAGTAGACTGAGGATCAATAACTAGTAAGTCTTTTGCTGCATTCATAGCAAGACTAAATTGTCTAGCTACTAGTTGTATACCATATATAAAATGATACCAATCATGCTGATCTGATAAATAAGTTGTAGGTAAAGATGTCTGATATGTCTTTATTTGATTTGATAATCCTACTTTTATCATCTGCTGCTTATTTAATATTTCTGCACATATAACATTTGTTAAATTTAGTTTATTTACAGCCATAGTATCATACTGTTCATTATCTACCATAGTATCTATACCTCTTATTAAATAATCTGATACTAAATCCATAATATTATTACCATTTATTGTTGTATATTTTATCCTATCAAATCTATTATTCTGCCTATTATCTTTTACTATATCCCCCTTCTTTACCCCAAGCGCCGACCTGACTTGTTGTGTATGCCTTAAATATCTATTGTTCATTTTAATAAAAAAGTATATAAAGACAAAGCTTTTATACAACTAATAAATATAATAGGTAACAATGTGGTTTTTTTATTTGATAAGCCTTTAATAAAATCATTAAATTATGGTGTTATTAAATATTAAGATAATTTTTTATAAATACTATGTTTAATAGTACAGATAAAACAAAAATTAGTATCAAACAACCATATACTGTTGTTTTCGAAGAAAACAAATCAGCAGAACTTGTCACTTCATTTAAACCTATTAGTGATATTACCAGCAATACAGATAAGCTAAATTCTTCATACTCTTTATTCGAACAATTAAAAACAATTAAATCAGATGTAAAAACAGATCCTTTAGCAACAATAGAGGATTTACCAACAAAGCCACAAATTAACAAGCCTTTAAGGCCTAGGTCATTAGAAATAGTAACACATCCATTAATACATAACATAGCTTCAGTGGCGCCAACATACCCTAAACTAGAAGCTACTGCAGATAAAACTACAAAGTCTATAAGTAAAAAGTTAGTTTCCAAATTAAAGAAATTAATAAATGTCAGACCTGCGACTCAAGACACTGGTCTGCAGCCTAAATCAGAATTAGCTGGGAGAGTTTGTAGTAGCTCTGAAGCGCTAAATTTAATATTTGTTGATAATACCAAAGTAGATCAATCAGGTGATTTAATCTTTAAACCTCATGATAATAATATTATAGAGATTAAACATAATCTGATGACGCTTCACTATACATTTCTAACAAATAAGTTGATGCAAACTTGGCAAGTAAAGAAAGTAAAGCAAAGCTGTATGGATGATAGATATCAACTATTTTTTGAAGATTTAATATGTTGCGCTAGTTTAAAGATAGAATTTTTATCTGAATTGATAGTAAACTATTTATTATCTAAAAATCAATATACTCAGCAGACAATACAACTAGATAGTGTACAAATTTGTATACCAGATAATAAAACTACTATCTGTTGTATAGGTAAATTAAAAGTCAATATTTTATGTAGATGTCATATATTGTCTAAATACCTTTTAACTTCGTATAAAGAAGCTTTATTATGCTCTATGCCTCATAAACATAGAGATAACATGGATGGATCATTAAGTTTACCAATGGTATCATATAAGACCTCGAATGTAAAAAATAAAGTTGATCCAGATCAAGATTTAGCAGATGCTGATGAATCAGTAGTATAAAAAAATATAACTTTTATTGTTTATATATAGACAGTATTATTAATATCAACTAAAAGATATTTTATAAAAAATAATTTATATTATTATCTGAAAACGTGCATATTAATAAACCTAATATTACTGTACAAACCTATTTTCAATCAGGTACTACAGACAATTACTTCACAGTTTCACAACAAAAGAATCTAGATAGTGCTAAAGAAACCTATCAAACAATATTAGAAAAAATAAAAGAGTATCAAGCTTTATATGAACAGTTGAGACCATTATATTTAAAATTTAGACAGCTTATGTCTAATCCTCTATTTTTATCTATAGATAAAATTTATACTTCAGAAGGGGAATCTTGGGAAATGAGAATTATTGAAAGATGTAGTCTTTATTTTTTTAAAAGAGAATTGATAGAAGTTACTAACCTAGAAATAGAAGATAAAGACATAAATTTACAAATTGATAAAATTAATGTCCTATTGAGTAAATATAATAAGCTTATAGACCATAAACTTAAATATCTGAAACAATGTCTAATAAACATACAGAAAGATCTGGCAGCATTAATATATGATTTAGATTTAGAAAAATATAATCAAACTAAGTTACAAAATGGATATAAAGCTATGTCGGCAAAATTGAAAAAATTATTTTTAGATAATGGTAAGGATTTTGCTAATATAAATATTTATATAGAAGAACTAATTAATAAAGAGTTTATTACTTATTTTAACTTAGTCAAATTAGGAGAAATGATAGCAAAAAATAAAAGCGTTACTGAGGAGCTTTGGGAACAGATTACTCAGATATCAGCTGACTGCAAATATCCTAATATAAATTACAAGCACAAACAATTTAATACAGATATTTTAAAAATATTACACGATCAGGACTATGCTTCAGTGTTGTTGATGTGTGATAGTAATAGTGAAATACAAGAATTATTAGTAAAGTATAAATGGTTTGTGTATAAAGATCTTTTTACATCAAATCAATTAAATAATAATCAGTTATTATAAAAATTAATTATAACTATTAATCCTAATTATACAATTCTGGTAAAGAATCTATTAGGGACAGTAATTTTTTGGCAGATGCTAGCAGTGAAGTGTATGCGGCCTTAGATGGTTTATCTACAGATTTTAATATCCATTCTCTACTACTACTTAATATAACTCTGACTGAATATAGTTGGGCATCATCTAAACTCAATTGAAATTTGACATCATTAACAATAGAGAGAAAATCTAACATATGACCATTATGCTTCATTGTCTGATACTTATTTAGCCAATTATTTATCCATACTGTAATATTATGAAAACTTTGTGCTTTAGCATCACTATCTTGATTATTGATATCTGTGGTTAATACTGATAATAGTTCCCAAAATTCAGTGACATCGTTTTTATCTTGCATACTTAAAGATTGCGACCTCTTTAATATTGATTGCTTATAATTACTAAGCATTTGGTCAGATATCTCTCTTTCTAATACAGGCTCTAGCTTTAGCATCCAAGCTATTTGTTTGTAACTATTTAAAGTATTTTCAAGCTCTTGCAACTGTGATACTAAATGTTGATTACACTCATCTATTGCTTGTGCTCTTAAATTCAAATGGGAGAGTAATTGATCTGCTGATATGCCTATGAATTCTTGGTCTGATGCTCCATTATCACACTGTTGTTGTATTTGTTGAAAACAATCTTTTATAATCTCAAGGGAGGTATTAAATTGAAATATAGTTTGTCCAAATTGATCGAAATATTGTAAACCTTCTATAATACTATCATCTGAGTTATATAAATCTTTTGTATTTTTTAGCGTGCTATATAATTTTTCAAATTCATTATATAAATTATTAAATCTTGATATATGAAGCTTTGTATCTAATAATCTGCTTTGTGTATATACTCTTAAATTATTTAACTCATTGCGTATTTTCTGTGTAACTGTCTTAGCTGGCAACTGCTTAGTCATTGAAATATCATGTCTAACATGGCTGACAGATTGATGTGGTATATGCATTTTTATATATGAAATAGTGGAAATAAAAAAATATATAGAAAGCTTGATTATACTATGATGATCACTATATTTATATCAGTCATTTATGTTTATTAACTAAATCTAGATAAATTTATTCACTCTTTAAAATTCAAAGTAGAAATTTTGATATGTTAACAATTTGCAGCCTAAACGCAGATTGCAGATAATTTTGTGTTGATGTTTTTATAGCATGTTTCACTTACTAAGGTGCTTAGGTCTGTATAGCATTATTTATGTCATTGTTTAATGCATTACTGATTAGTGCTACTGACTCAAGTATACTTGTATAACTGTTATTGTCTATTGCGCTAATAGCAACATCACGTAAATCTACTTGTGCTTGTTGCACTATAAAGAAATTTTTATATAGCTTTACATCATGAAGCTGACTTATGATTAGATTTAAAAATTCAATCACATCTGGCGCGCTCTCTTCACTTAAATTCTGCAGCCACATTTGTGCCTGTTCCTTTATTGTAACCAAGAGATTAAATCTATCTTCATGACTTAGTGTTTCATTAGCCGCTTTCTTTAATAATTCATACATTTTAGACATGTAGTTTTTTATGTTACCTTGACTAGAGTATTTGTTATATAGATCTAAGTTGATATTAATTAGAACAAAAATAAAATTACTAGATAATTTATTTAAGTACATTAATTCTAAATCTAGCAAATGTTTTATCTGATTAAAAGTTTGTAGTTGTAGTTCTATTTCCTCTAATGCTCGAGCTATATATTCTGACGATGCATTAAATATTTGTGTGATTTGATTGATTTTTTCTACAGATTTTGTTGTACTAATTATTTTATCTTGTTTTAAATAATCTGAAGCTGACTCTATCTTGTTTTCTATAAGCAATATATATTGTGCACACTGATTTAAAAACTCTTCAAAAGAATAGCCTATTTTATCCATAACACTATTAGCTTTGTTGATTATATCTGGTTTTGATTTTAATATTTCTTTTACTTCATGAAATTTTTCACTAATTACTCTAAATGATTCTATTTGTACTTCCAGTTTATTTTTTACTTTATTAAATTCTATGGTTGCTTGTTGTAGATCATGAGCTTGCTGTATTATATGTTTTGATATTGGTACTTGTTGGTATCTACTATTTTGAGTCACGCTTGTTTGTGTGGTCATTTTTATATATAAATAGTTGAAATAAAAAAATATAGAGAAAGTTTTAATCAATATTACTAATAATGTATTTATCTTATTACTTCATAATTATGATATGTATCTTAATTAAATTAATAAAATTTTGAAATTAAAACTAAAAATTTTACTTAGCATAAAATAGATTATTCATTTATTGCTATGCTGACATGATGCAAATTTATCAAAAAACATAAAATTTTCTAAATATTTATGATATTATGTCCTCAGATGCTATATTAAAATCCGATGATCCACAAATTAGTACTATAGTTGTCAGTACTGTATCCGGTACCACACCTAAAGTATTTATTATAGATAATGAATACAAATCTAAAAAGCGTAAAATATCTCTTGTAAATGATTTGCCCTTAAAGAAAACAATCAGATCTAATGAACAAATAAGTACAGATACACAAAACATGTGTCTCAAAGCAATGAATTTGCATAATTTAGTGCCATATAAATACCAGAATACAGGACAGTCTGTTTCTAGTGTATTTAATATAATTTATAATATGGTTGATGCATCTAGTAAGCATGATATATCAACTGAATATTTAGTACCAGTGCCAAGTATAAATATGCATTATTATACTTATACTACAATATTACAGAAATATTATAAATATTTAAGTGATAACAACATAAATGGTATAGATATCATCTATCTGATAAATTCAGGTTGGCAAAAGTTTTTACATAATTTTATTTTGGAAATGCTAACTAGTACAAAGAAGTTAAATATAAAAATTATACAAGCGTCTTTACAAATACAGCTAAAAAAAAATACACTGGATAAAATATTTATATCTCCTGCAACCTTGTTATCACAAGAAAGAATTATTAATCTAGTATATGAAGCATATGGATCTCTTAAACAACAAGAATCAAACAATAAATTTTTTAATCCTAGAAAGTTGAAGTTTGCATCTCATTATATAGAATTTACTGCTGCAGAAGCAATAGCGGTTGGACGTCAGACCCATCTGATGGGCATATGTATAAACACACTTGTACCCATTGAAAAGAGAGCTTTATTAGAATTAGATATAATACCAGAAGGTGTGCCTCAATATCATTATAATATTTGGAAAGCTTTTAATCAATTTACAAAAATTGATATATTAAATCAATATCAGATGCATAAAGCAAGAAAACCTATATATGAACTTGCTTGCAGGGATGGTGTCGAATTAACTATATATTTCAATATATCATTATTTAATGTACATAGTTTGTATAATAGATCAAGCTTAAATGATGGCTTATTCTATATAGATAAATTACATGATATATTCAATAGTATATTTGAACATTTAAATATAGGAAAGTATAATGCTATATCAACAAATATACGTCCCAGAGCTATAGCAACTTTTATAGTATCTCACGAACATCGTAGATATTTTATTTTTGGTGATGAAAATACACAGCAAAATGGATATCCAAAGATGTATACAGAATTATTTGATAAATACAAATATATAGGTAATGAATACTTTGGATGGATTATAACGGATATGTTTTTAAGAGCTACAGATATTTCAGAAGAAGAGTTTGATATATTGCTAAAAAACTACTATCCTATGGTATTTATGTTTCAAGCTATCTTTAATACCAAAGCAATACTGAAAGAGTATACTGTTGCACTTGCTACAATGTTAGAAAACAAGCTATTACAAGATCCCAATTTTGACGCTGCTACTTTTGTGGCATCAGAATATAGTCATTTTGAATATCACCTATTACATGAGCATATTAATCAACCCATGCCTAAATAATTAATAAATATATTGATGTCAATTATTTACTTATATATTCTATTTACATCTAATCTTTGGATCCATCTACTATCAAATTCTTGTAGGGGTAATAACAAAGGAGATATAGCTTTATACTGGTCTAAACAGTATTGCATTATCTGTGATAAACCAAGTTGCTGGGCATATGATATAACATTTTGTTTATTACTTACATCCTTTGTCATGAAAATAAATTTTAATTTGCTAAATATTTTCATTGGTCCAGATTTTTTTCTTACGCTGCTTAAAGAATTTAGATTATGACAATTAATACCTTTAAACACATCAATCAGAAAATTAAACCATAATAGAAGAGCTGTATGCAATAATATAGCTTGTTTTATTAGTAGTGTTCTTGTTTTATGGTCCTGGCACAAGCTTAAGTCTTTAAGGCTTTGTTGTATTAGATTAAATAAATAATCTTGTATTTCAATACCAGTCTTATCAAAGCCTACTTCTTGATGTAACAATTGTGTTATTATAGTTGATACATTTACCTGTTCTTGAAAAAAATATTCAGGTAAAGGCATAAAATATATTGCATGTACAAGATTAAAAGGTTGCTTTGATGGTTTAGCTTGGCTGAGTGCAAGACTTAGGATTTGTTTGCCTATGCCTAAATTAGACATGCCAGACAAACATATGGCCAAAATTTCATACCTATGTTGTCTAGATGCTAACTTAATATCATTAATATTAACCTTGTGTTCATATGTTGTTAATAATACATGAATATATCTATCTATTAGCTTTAGTTTTAAAGGCATGGGTAAAGGCAATAATTTAATTAATGCTATATTTTGAAGTTTCATTGGACATCTTTTGGACTTTAATACTTCTTGCTTAGTTTCATCTATAGCATCTGATTTATTAATACCAGATATTGATTCTATAATCGTATCCATTGTTAGTTTAGACAAACTTGTAGGCTTTAATAAAGACTTATATTCCTCAGGTTTCTTAAGTTTAATTTGTATAGTATGTTCCTCATAAGCGGCTGCGTAACGACATATATATATTGATGGCTGTTTCATTAGTTTCACAAACTTTATATATGATCTTAGTATTATTAGCAATGAGCTCTAGTAACATTATAATATTATCTTGGTAGAGCACTATATAGTGTTTTCCAACAAGATTCATCTATTAGAGTATTAGTTTTGCAAGCTATAAGCCTTGCACCGATACGCCGGTTCAGTACACTAGTATTAATCCAATAAACTTCCCTTATTATTGTTAATGTATTAATTACAGCAGCCATATTTTCTGTATCTGAAGAGTATTGGTCTTGTGTTTTAATTGTTTCATGAGAAAAAAGCCATGATTTTAACCACTCAGGAATTAATGGATATATTATCATTTGTTTTGCGATGGCCCTCTCTATTGCGCGATGACCAAGCATAATACTATGTATTAGTAAACTCATAAAACAATCATGCCATAAATTTAATATACCTATATGTTCCTCTGCTATAAATACATGTTGGTATATTGCATCAGGATTATCACATGTCTGCATACAATTGATTACTGTTAATAATTGTTCATATAAATGATCTTGTATGCTGTCTGATAATATCTTTAACTCTAACATTATATCAATCATATATTCCAACTTAAAATTCTGTTCGCGAATTGATCCAATGGACCATGAGTATATCCAATCTGCTACAATATAATGCTTTATATCTTTACTTAGATCTATCGCATTTGGCTCTACTAATATCTTTAGCATTGTGTCAGCTATTTTTAAATCCTGCATTCTTGATAGGAAAAACGGCAATAACGCTCTTGTATATGAAACCTTTGGTCCAATTTTTTGATCTGGTTGTGACCTTAATAATTTATCTTGGATAGTCATAATATAATAAACAGTAGGACAATATTGTGATTCCATGTACTTTTTTATTAGTTTGGGAAGAGGCAGAATCTTAATTGCCATTATTACATCAATAGTTTTATTGCATATCAACCATTGTGTCGGCTGAGATGACGGCCTAGATTGTGTATTTAAATAATCATTATATTCTGTCGCAAGCTTTTGGTCTATAGCATCTATAATTTTCATAGATGCACATGCTAGTAATGTACTAGGTTGATTATCAGATACACATTTATATTTATCGCCTATGTAAGCTTTTATCATATGAGATACCTGTGGCTCTCTATATTCTACAATAGTGTTAGCATTCATTTTTAAATATCAGTTTAAATTAAAATCACTATAAAGTGTAATCATTATAACAAGAAAATAAGCTGACTAACAAAAACATTGTTATAAATCATTAAAAACAACATAAAACTGTTATATACACAATGTTAATAAGATATATAAGTATTGCAAACAATGTCAATCATAACAAATCAAAAACAACTTCAAGAAGATATAGAACAGCTCTTATTAAGTATGCAAGAATGCTCTAATGAATTAGAAGATATAACACAAGATTTAATAGACAATAGTACATGTAATAATTACTACAATACTATAGAAAATAATAATAAAATTCTACACTCTCCCTTACCTAAACAATGTAACGTAACAGAAATAGTTTCGCCAAACGAAATTATAAGTATGATCATGCAAGAAAAGGCACAACTAGAAAACTAATTTATATAACTCCAATAATTATAAGGATTATGGTTAAATTATTTTATTAGTTTATATAAATTTTATCTTGTTAGTTTAGGTTTATAAAATTAATTTAAAATATATTTAATAGCAATGTGTATAAAAACAAATACTGTATATCCTATACCATACAGTTCTAAAAATAAGAATTCTGAATCTGAAGATAGCAAACAAAAAATTGCACATGAAAATAATACTAATGATAAGTCTATTAAAGATGCTGAGGATAAAACATCTACTGATAAGAAAAATAAAAAAAGACAAGAAGCCAAATTAAAACAAGAGCAGAAAAAACAAGCTAAAGAAAATAAACCTCAGAAATGTAATATTCACAATAGAGTAAGAAAATTAGATAAAGAAGATAACTGGTATTATAACTTATTGCATACATGGAACTCAACATCACTATCAAAGATGTCGGATGCAGCCAAAACAATGAGTATTCAATCTGAACTAAAAACTAAAGATAATAGACTAAGTAAAAATATCACTAAATTTATTGAAAATCTAAATTTAAATGCTATTAATAATGAAATTACAATAGTTGTATGTGATTATGATAGCACATTAAATGATAGTAAATATCCTATGGATTTAGATCAAAATATATGTAAACCAACTAAATTGGGGCAGTTTATATTTGGTGATAACAATGCAAATCTAGCATTGGAAACTAATAATAATACTTTAAGATTTGTAGTAAGTAATAGATCTAAAGTATGGCCAGATAGATTAAAAGATCAAGGAGCATCAGATATATTTAATTTTGATATATTTAAGAAGAGTAATAAAAGTAAGTTTAGTGAAGTTAAAGACGGCATGTTTGGCATATTAAGAAATAGTGGTCATATAAAAAAAATTATACCTACAACTATTGTATCGATGTTATTAGAACAACTATCAAAAGTCATGAACACAAAAAACATCAAATTTAACATATTAGTTTTAGAAGATAATCCTCAACATTTTAAAATAATCAAAGACAGTTTATTAAATGAGTTTGTTCTTATGGATAAAGTAAAAGTTAGTTGGATTGTGCCTAAAGAGTTTGATCCAAAGTCTCAGACTACAAAAATCAAAGTTTATGAAAATAAAAATACAGAAAAGACAAGTAATATTTCTAATAAACAAATTTTTAATTTATTTTTTGATGGATCTCAAAATAAAGATAAAGCACCTATAAGCCAATATACTACTAATAACAATATTTTAGCAGAATCAGCGCATATAAATAGAGGACCTAACAATACTGTAAAAGATAATGTAAATGTAACAAAAAATAAAAATAATCGTAACATAGGTCATGCTGATGATGTTACAATAAAAACAGATATTACCTTCATACAGTTTCCTGGTCTAACCAATATAAATAGTATGGATAATAATAGTTCTCCAGCTCGCAAAATTTCAATAATACAAGATACAAACAGAGCTGACAAAAAGTTTAAAAATAGCACGAAGGTATAATTGTGACCATGCTGTAGTAATTGACATTTAAATGTTAAAAATATTTATTGCACAATATAATTTTAATTATTTCAATTTTTAGTATCAAAAACATAAAAAACGTATATACAAAAGTCTAAAAAGATTTATATTAAATAAAGTGAGAAATAATTTGCACTTCGGCAAGAGTTGGATTTCTCGCTCTTTTTGCTATACTAAAATATAGCTTTATAATCTTAATTTTTTTTCCATTAATTTTCACATACCTAAATTTATTAAATATTTACCCGCTTATTAGCTTTGTTAATACCTTGGTGTTTCATAATCCTATTTTTTAAAATTAAATTTTGCACCACTGTTACAGTTATTAATAAAATTAATATTACAAATGCGATGTTTAATTTGCCCTGAAATGTAGCAATGTCAAATAATGATGGCATATTATCTATCTGTTTAATTGCTGCACTAGATATTGGTTCTGGTTTTGATTGCAATGATAAGATAATATCATTTAAGTTTTTTATTTGTTGATCATATACATCTGATATTAGTTTTATTTGTGTGTTTTGATCATTTATATTTTGTTCATTTAACTCTTTTAACTTATTTTGCAAATTAATAATCTCTTGTGCATGTACAGTTTCTAATGTATTTATTTTTGCTAATAATTGCATATTGTTATCTTGTGCAAGCTGCAGCTGTAGTGATAGTGACTGTATTTTTTCTTGTGCTTCTATTACAGCATTACTAGTGTTAGCTAAAGCATCTATACTTTGCTGTGGAAATACAGTTGATAATAGCTGTCCACTTTTATGCTTTAGATCTATGTTTTGATACAAGCACACTACAATTTTGCCAGATAATATGTTTCTTACAGATTTATGATCATCAATATCTATCTCTATAAGTGCCTGCTGTATTAATATATCATTTATCAACTTTATTATTCCACTTGTTTGCCAATTTCTATTATTTATAAATTGAGTAACAGCGCTTTCTGCTATAGATAAAATATCAACTATATCTTTTATTTCAGTAATGGGTAATGTAATCATATTATTATATAGCTATTTATTGTATACTACAATTACCGTCTGTGGCATTATATGTTATATAACTTATGCCGCTGCCTACAGCCCCTCCTACCAAACCGCCTAATATAGGTATTGGAATTATAGTTTGTCCTATAACTGCGCTTACTGTGGTAATACCTATTGCTGCTAAAGCTCCAGATAGTTTGATACTGTTTTGATCTAACTGAGTCAATTCATGTTGCAGTATTACTATTGATTTTTGTTGCTCTTCATTTTCTGCATGAAATTTTTTTTCTAAATTCTGTAATTCTAGTATTAGATTATCTAGCTTGCCTTTCAATTCTGCTTCTGTTTGAGCATGTGTTTGTACCATTTGTTGTTTCTCCTTGATATGTGTCTGTTCCGTTGCATTTAATTGCTTATTATGTTCATACTTATATTGGTTTAAATAACCATTTAGAACAACTTGATCGGATATTGATAACTTAGACTTTAACTCTGTTAATACAAGATTGAGCTCTAATTGTAGTTGCGCATTTTCTAACCTTAAACTTGCTACAGTGCGTTGATACTCTACTCCACCAGCAATAAGATTATTAATTGTATCAATATTATTAGAGATTAAGTATAATATTTGCGATAAAACTGAATCAGTACTAGTATAAACGCTAGCTTTGCTAATTAGTTCTAATATAGTAGATTTTTTACTTTCAAAACTTTGTTTCAATTTAATGAAATTTTGCGTTATTGTATTAGATTCTTGAATGTAGGCATTAGTCTCAGATAGTAATTGTTTAATACAATCTATAATATTGTTAATATTCTTCATTTCTGGAATAATCTCATGTTGATTTATATGATATGAATTATGGGTATTGGTGCTTGTATGGTATTGACTCACTTTAAAATATAAAAACACTTAGTAAGATTTATATTATAAATTTATTTTAATAATCAGATTAATATTCAATATTTATTATTGACATCAAAATTTATTATTTTATCATGTATCTTCAATTTTTTAACAGTGATAAATTAAATATTAAAATTGAATTTTTAGATATATACTCAAGACATTAATATAATAAAAACAAAATAAGTAATGATATATAAATTAAGAATTAATATCTTGTATTAGAGACTCATATATAAGATATCGTTGATCATATTCTGTTTCCCAAAATTCTATTAATTGATTTAAAATTCTATCATTATTTATAAATGACTTTACATCATTCTCTACAAAAATCTTTTCATAAGTTGTAAGTATATCTTCTATCCGCTCTTGTATATATTCATTAAACTCCTTTATACTTTTCATCAACTCATGGTATTTTTGTAATATTGTTTGTTGTTGTGAATGTGACTTAGATGATATAAGATGGATAATGTTATCTTGTAGATCATTTAATTTATTATCTAGGTTTATACACTTTGATTTATAATAGAACATTAAGTTTTTTTGCGTTTCAAACTTAGGCTTCAGTTTAGTCCAATCAACTGGTTTAACACTGGAATTTACCGAGATAGATTTATTGTTATAGGTTTCACCACTATTTACTATATTAATCCTGATTCCATTATATGTGTTGACAGTGTTACACTCTGTTGGATGCATCGCGATCATATTTTTTAATATATCTACTTCATGTTTGTAAGCTTGTTTCAATATAAAACTTGTACCAATATATTTTAACTTTAAGTAATGTTGTAAAATATATTTACCAGTACTTTGATATATTAATTAGTTTATCTACATATAGTGTTAATAATACTAGTTTATATCTATACGCTTATAAACTAACACATTTGCTGAGTATAGCAAATATTTAGCTAATTCATCTTCTAATCCTTTAGTCAAAGTAAATTTATATCTATTGAACATATATACTAAACTACTATCTTCCTCTATAAAACATGCTTCAAAATGTCCATATCCTATTTCATCAAAATCATTAATACTGCTAAAAGCTTTCAGACTATATGTTTTAAATTCATTTTTGACACCTATAATTACATCTAAACTTTTAGGACTATTAACTAAAGCTATCGGAGCCATCGTCTTTACTATTACAGTCTTGGCTGTACAAGCTAATAACCTGCTTTTCCATTGTTCTAGTATATAAGGATAATATTGTTTTGGCTTTATCATAAAATCAAAATTAGCTATATAAGTTAATTCAGGATTAGAATAAAATCTATAGCGCTTGGTTTCTATCTGTTCTAAAACCTCTTGCTTACCATAATGTTTAATATCAATAGATACAAAAGAAAAGTCGATAAACTGTATATCTAATGATAAATTATTTATCATAAATTGTTTATTAAATATAAATTTTAAATAACTAAAAACTCCGCTATCACTAATAATAGAGCTCATTCTTCCATAACTTGACCAAGTCTTGCCATGTAATAAATTATCGCTCAAAAATGTTGTTACTGGATCTTTGATGTTGCTGGTCAAACTATTATTATATATGTCTATAATTTTACATTTATGCCACGTTAGATCTCTTTGTATAGCATATAATCCATTTCTATGCATGGCATATGTGCCTAACATATAGATATGTTTATCTTCCTTAGACATTCTGCCTATATTTGTATTTAGATATCTCTTAGCTATTACTAACATATTTAACATTTCATTAACATCAGTTTCGTGAGAAATAGGAAGATGTTGTATTACACTCTCTAATTTATCTTCTTTACCTATGGCGATTAATAATCCAATAGCAGAATTTAAAGCACAATGTTGCCCATCATTATATAATCCTGTAGCTCTTACTACATCTTCTCCTATTTGAGATCTAGACTGTAAGGTTTGTAATATTTTTGTATATTCTTTATATTCAGTTCTTATAGTTTGATAACTTGCCATCTTTTCTATTAACACAAATATAAAAACTAGTGTTGCAAACTACTAACAAAGTATAAATAATATTGATAATATCTATAAGATTAACAATAGCTTTGTATGTAATTTAGAGATAAAAAAGAACAAAATATCTGTTGACATAATAAACTGGATATATAATAACTAACGAAAATATATAGCAGTATTAAAGATTATAAAGAAACTAGATTTTTATCTTATATTTGAACTAAATTATTGATAAAAAATGAAATTAAACAAGCCTGTAGATAGCTCTGCAAATAGTACTATTACTTATAATGGTATAATACCTGATAGCTTTGAACTAATTACCCTAGAAGAATATGAGGAATTTACTGGTTGGCAATATGCAAACAGCATCTTTAATCTTAATTACATTAATGGTAATAGTATAATTGCTATTGATGAGCTAACTATATTTTCAGAACAAGATTTAAATAACTTTAAGGAATTTAAAGCTAATGTAGGACGAGATTTATTAAATATATTAGAGTCAGATGTTTACACCGAACTACCTTATTGCAAGTTTAATATTACATATGAGGAAAATGAGGACAGCTATAGAGTATGTGCTGGTTTAATTAAGAACATTATTATTAGTAAGTAAAGATTAATTAAGATTATTCCCCCGTAAGATTTAAAGCATAAATATCTAATCTATATACATAAATCAGAAAATCAACTATTGTCAATTATAGGTTTAAAAATGCAAGTAACTTTATTTCATATTATTGGATCTATAGGTGCTATAATTTCTATTTATACTTGTATGTTCATAATGGCCAATAATATTCAAATTTAAACCTATCAAATCTATAATAAAATCAAGATATTTATATAAATCCTTAATTTAAAGACAATATAAATATGCTATTAGCTATAATAAACAAAAAAAAATATAAATGTGGCTGAATATGTAATGTATATATGTTAAAAAATAAACCATCAGAAAATATTCTATAACTAATAAGTTTATTAAAAATGACTAGTGTATCATTATATGCTAAACAATGTATTACTGGAGATGTATTGCTTAAATCCCAGGCGTTTACATTAACTAAAGATTTGATACAAAAGCGTCCAGATCTCCAAAAACAAAAAATAAAATATGAGACTCTTAAATATCAAGAGCCAATAAAAGATTCTGAAGTCAAAAAACTATCAAAATTGTTGGATGTAAATGGAAAACTAAAGCCAGAGCATCAAAAACTATTAGAACAGAATTATGAAGAAGATAGTATATTCTTAGAAAGTAAGCTTGATCCCATTAAACTAGCTGCAATGAATATAAACTATGTTCATGAGTTTGTTACACCAACTGGACTGACAAAACTATGTTTGTTTATAAGTAATGATACTATTTATATAGTTTTTAAAGCCAACGACTGTTCTCAAGGCAATGCTTTAAAACAAGAGCTTAATCTAAGTGATGAAGAGCAAACAGCAATATTACGAGACTTTAATCGTTTGGCGGATATAACTAAATTAGCTAAAGCAGGAAAGCTAGACAATTTAAATGAAGAATTAATATTAGATATTATATTAGATAACAGTCATGAAGCTCAAGCACTGAAAAAAAATTATTAGACTTATTTAGCGAATATAAAAAAATATTCAATAAACGAGTAGCAGAACTAGAAGATGAAATTGTCATGAATAAAGCGATTAGTTTACTTATGGCACAAATGGCAAACCATCTGATGAATACCAATCCTGATATATTTAATAATCAGATAAAGAAAATTAAAATTATCGCTCATGAAGAGTGCGCAGCTATAGGAAATCAATTTGATAGAATTTGAAAATGGTACAAATGTTTATCAGCCATATTTTAGTGATAAAACTATTATTTGTTCTAGCTTAAATGGTTCATTTGAAAATAAACTTACTCCGGAAATACTACAAAGATGTAAGAACTTAATTTTATACAGAGCGCACGATATTATTTCATTTATTACGCATATTGCTCTAGTTAAACAAAACTTAGCATCTAAATTATTTACCAATTGGAGTACAAATCTAGTTAGCCAAAGCAACAATCAACACTCACTTGCAAACACAAGATCTATAATACCACTGCTAAATAATTTAACTTTATCAAATAACTCATCAAAAGAGCAGACGGATGAGCTGGCAGAATTAATAAATTGTAATGAAATAAAAAATATATACAAAGTTTCATTAGCTAAAAAAAATATTTTAACTTGGATAAAGTTAATTAAAGTAATTAAAGATAGTATGCTCGACGGCGCATTTTTTGCTAAAATGATCAGATCCCTAAATCAAGAAGTAGATAATAAATATGATTTAAATGAAGTTTATTTTAACTATCTAGACGATTTGCTGGATGGCTTTGGTTTTGATCTTAGCCCTTTAGGTATTACTGGTTGCGTGGTGACGTCAATGTGCTGGTGACTACCAGAAATGTGCTTTTTGATCTGTAAATGTATAAAACACTTACATCAGAAGAGAAAAGAAGCACAAAGCGGTCTATTAGGCCTAACAGAGGAAGAAAAGTTTATAGTATTGAGACAAAGAAAGTTTGAAAAGGAAAAAGCAGAAACATTTGATCCAGCAAATATACCAAAACCTGTAATTGTGCCTAATACATCATACGAAGATATAATACCATACTACAATGAAAAGCTATAACTTATTTAATAATACAGATTTAAATCTACAGATACATCAACATCTGCAAGATAAAAAAACAGCAGATTTAAAAGTCAGAAATCTTAATGTAACAAATTTTATACCAAGTGATATTAAAAAATATCATAATGGTTTAATAGTGTCTTGTTTAGGTTACGCTAAAATTACACAAAATTTTAAACAGCTACATTTAGTCCCATATTTTTATAATATACAGCAAGCTAATGATCCTAGCTATCTAAAATGGAGTACACAAAATCAGAAATTTGAAGCAGGAGAAAACAGCAATAAAATGAATTTAGAATCCAGAGCTGCAATTAAGGTGTATAGCTGGCCAAATTTATATATTCCTAAAACAGCCTCTGCTAGTTTAAGTAAATATATTTTGCTCATGCTCAAGCATTAAAATTACACAATAGGAAAATACATATATGTGCTACAGGTGTAGTTGGTGAAAGCGGCAAAGTACATGGAGTATTAAAAATCCATGAAAAAATATTATTAGCTATACACTCTAAAGCAGATGTAATAATTTATAGCACTATAGATGATGTAGCTGTAAAGCTAATGCTAGAAAATATTAAAATCAATAATGTATTACTTAAAGATTTTTGCGAACAAAATAAAATAAAATTATTTAGCATTAGTCATGTTGATGAGCTAAATACACTATCAACAAAAATATAAATAGCAGCTATATTTTATTAATTAAATCAACCAGGACATATCCAAGATGTAAAAAATATTAAGTATAAAATTTATTTAAACATGAAGTATTAAAACCATATACATCTCTTATATTTGATGCTTTGTATTAATCTAAGCCTAATAAAACGCTATCATGTTTTTGGTCTTATATTGCTTATACTAGTCACAAAAGATAAATTTTCACATCTACAACACAATAAAATAATAATTAACTAGTAATTATACTGTTCTCTAAAGCAAGTACTTGATTAACTATTTCAAAATATGAGTAGTGAAATAAGACGCATGGAAAAAATAGACACTTTATTTGAATTAAGTTCGCCCTTAGTGGTAGAGTGTTTTAAAAAACGTTATATTGTGGAAGGAGCTGAATCAACAAAGAATATACAATCAGATTATTTATTACCAGTAGAACTAGAGCATCATTTATATACTTTTCAGGCATCTATACCAATACCCGTACAAGCACATTTAATAGAAAAATATTTAATTACAGATCTAATAAACTTAACTAACAGAAATGACCTTATTGTTAATATTGATGGCTTGAATTTAAATGTTTTAGCTGCTATGTTGTGGAAAGTAAATAATAATATTGGTGAAAAAATACAGTTGGCAGCCAAGACTCACCATCAAATACAAGATACTGAACCCAGTATTTTCAATTTAATAGCTTTATTATCACATAAAAATGCTGATGATATATACGATTATTTCCTGACAATTAGGGGATTCAAATGGATAGATGCTTTATTTTCTCAGTCTCGGGTATGTAAAGATGTGCTAGATATACAAAACTATTTACATAATAAAATTGTTGATAATATTCAAATACTTGCTGAGGCTAAAATGCCAAGCTTAATAAATAAGCTTATGGTGGAATGTTTAATGTTATATATGTCTAGTGCACTATTACAATCAATTTTATTGATGATAATAAATAAACAGTCAGCTATAACTTGTTTAGATTATGTAGGCAACTTTGTCCAAAGTATTTTACCAGCTTTATCGATCAATAGTCCTGATAGCCATATAGAGCAAACAAGTTCAGTAAGTGAAGAGTTACACATCAACTCACAAGCTACTACAGAATCTACTACAGAATCTACTACAGAATCTACTACAGAATCTACTACAGAATCTGAATATATAGGTGCTGCAGCATCATATATTGACACTGATGCTATAAATGAATCTCTTACCGCCATATATGAATTCATGCCTGAATTCAAAAGCCTTGGAGTATATCTCTCTGCTATACATAGACATACAAATAACTATCAATCTCGAAGTGAATTATTAATGGGTATATTGCAAGCAAGCAAGATCAAATATGCTGATATCGTAGCAGACTTAGAAAAACTAAATAATCCAATGATACCTGAATTTTGGCTGAAAAAATTTAGTGCCATCTGCACTATAAAAACAGTTTAGCAAGATTGAGTTGTCTAGTATAGGCTAGTCTAAAATATAAGACTATTGAATAAATATAACACCGACAAATACTTTTATAATATATACTTTATTGTTTTGTTTAGTAGTAGAATAATAAAACAATAATATGTCACAAATCACACCACAATACAGTATAAATACTGTGCAAATGTCCGATAGTACCAAAGCATTGTTTGACAAACATGGAGCAAAAATTTTACAACACTTGAATTTAGAATTTTTGTCTGATGATCTCTTTGAATTTTCTGCAGATTTAAGAGTTAACTCAGAAGAAAGTAAAGTAGTAGATGTGAATCTTTATCCTGCAGGTCATAATAATTTATCTGTGGATAAAATAGATGAATATATTAAAGCAGCAAGTGATTTTTTTGAATTAGCTAATATTACTAAAGTAATAATATTAATGGAGTGTACGACATATATACACAGGAATATTAACTATTATTTAAATTTAGAAGCTTTATATAAAGTAGTTGCAGGTGCTTTAGGCCAAGAAAACGTAAAAGTCATGTATCCACACGATCCATTCTATTTACAAGAATCTCCCAAAAATGATAAAGATTTAAAGGTATGGACTGATTTAAATGTTAAGATTGCCGATGCTAAGCAGAATGGAAAAATTACATATGAGGCAGAAAAGTTTGAAATAATAGAAGATACGATTATATCTGCAGATTGGGTCATATTATCTAATATTGATAATGTTAAAAATTCTGGTATAGTAGGCAAGATAAATAATAGAGTATTACAGGGATTGAATACCGGCTGCAGTTGGGCCACAAGATCTAAGATTAACACATTTCAAGAACATAGTTATGTATTATCTAAAGTAATAGATAAAATAATTCAGGAACATGCAGATGATAAGTCTGATATGAATTTAACACAGGTATGTAAAGACATGATAGAAATAAAGGATAAACTAATTGCTAAAACATATATATTTAATAGTTGTATTAATCCTAGTAGCTTACAAGTAAATGCTATTCCTATAATTAAGAAAGCAATTAAACATAGATTAAATAGAAATCCCGATGCAGAACATATAGATCTGTATTTTAAGGTTGCCAGTGGTACTTTTGGAGATGGTGTAGTACCAGTCTCAATAAAGACATTGGATATTCTTAATCAACAACAAGAGATAGATGATAAAAAGCTCGAAGCAGTAGCACAGCAAATATTTAAAAGTAAGCGAGGTAATTTTAGTTTTACAGCTTTATTAGGTAATGGTATACATATAGAAAAAACAAAAGATAGCAAGCCATTACCATTAGATATTATAGTCCAAGAAGGTATTAAATCAGATTTAACAGTAGATATAGTAGAAGATGGTATAAAACATCCAAACATTAATGCTGAAATAGTTGTCATGCAAATTGGAAACAAAATCTTTCCTGCATTTATTAGGCGTGCTCCATTTGCGATTCTTAATCCAGTAAATAATGGTATAGCTAGTAATTTACATAATTTAAATAGAGGATCACAAGAATTTATACCTTTAAACATAGAACAAGAAGAATTAATATTAGATATAAGAAGTAAGATAAACTTAAAAATAACGCAAATTGCAACTAGTAATGAATTGTTATTTAGTAAGCAAGAAGATGGTTATGCACAACGTTTGTCTGAAATTAGTAAATTTAAAAAAGATTTAAAAACAAAAATTAAGACTATATTAAATTAATAATCATACAAGTTGTCTGGACAAGCTAAATTTGCAGTACCTGTAAAATTCTATTCTTGGTATTTGACATGGCTGAAGTAGTTTAAATTCAGACCCTATTCTAAGAGCAATTTTTTCCATAAATTTATAGTATTCTTGTTGGCGCTTTTCAAGACTTACTGAATTTAACATTGCTAATGATACTTCTATGTTATATTGTATATCTGATATTTGATGAAACTCTAAATCTGTAATCTCTAGATGTAGACTCCATTTCTTTAAATAATTATCTAGGTCAATGTAGAAAGTATTTACTATAACATATTTTCCTATATCTCCAACATCACATATATCTTGTGCTTGAGCTGTAACTAAATGTTGATAATCTTGATATTGAGTTGGCACAAATTTTGCTATTACTAATTTAGTTGGTATGCATGTGTAGATGCTAATACCTTCATTTATATATTGACCAAACCTCATATCTTCTACTAAAATAACATATTTATAGCCTTTAAAATACCCACGTTTTTCCTGTTGATTTTTTAGCCATACACAGGCTAATCTTTGTATTAAATCTGTTCTAAAATGACCGTTTAATATATTTGTTGTTTTTTTAACTATTAAACTGTTTGGCATACAACTAGCTTGATGCATTAGCTTAGATTCATCTTCTGTAAAACCTAATATAATCGCATCAACAACTGCATTAAGACAGAGATTAGATAAAGAGATAGTTTGTCCTAGTATGGGAAATAGTGCACCCTCCTGATTTTTAAGCTTTGCATCATGTAGTTTTTGTAATATTGCCTGCATAAAATCAACCTGCTGTTTATCATTATCTGATAATTTTTCTCTACAGTAATCATGTAATTCCTGACTTGATGTTATACCTGTAGTTTTTATCTCATATATTTGCTCATCAGTAGAGATATTTGCATTAGAAGCATTACCTAGTACACAAGTACCAAGTGTACGCTTAAATGATTTTGTTAATTTAATTAAAGATTGTGCCATTTGAATTAAAAATAACATAATATTAATAATAGCATGAGTTTAAATGTTGTGTAATTGTTAGCGATTTATTTAAATCTTGATATCTTTGTATTAAATTATTGGATATATTAAATATAGTATTATACATATTTAAAAAATGCCTATTTTATTTGGCCCCAGATCCACATGTGATGTACCAAATATGCAAAGAAATGTAGATATAGGAGGAGCTGCACAAACTGATGCACTTGATAATTCTAAGCAACAAGTAATTAATATACAAATCAATTTAGAAGCATTACAGCAGCAAATGGAACAAAGCTGGCAAAGTTTAAAACCATCGACAACAATGCAAATAATAGCAAAGTATATACATCTTATATCAGAGATACAAATTAACAATTTACCTAAGTTATTTGAATCTGATAATACAGAGCAAAAGACTAATCTTTTAACACTGGCTTTATCTATCTTTCAACAAATAAAGAATAGTCCAGATCAACAAGAAACTTTACAGACAAGTGTGAAACTTATAAGCAAAGATGCTGGTATTCCGAGTCAAGATAGGCCTGATGCAGAGTTATTATATGCAGCACTTAATAAAATAGTTTGTATTGCATATTCTTTCCTTATGGGTAATCATCATTTATCTAATATTAAAGAAACTGATCTGCCAGCTTTAATAACAAGTAATATTTCAGATATAAATATAAAAGATATTATTAGTATATTGGAACAAGCATTACTATACTATGATAAAAACCTTGCCATTGAGCATATGTCTCAAGATCGGGCATTTAATAATGCTATAGTATCTTGGTATAAAAATAAATCATGTGTAGCTATAGGTAATTATCTTCAGCTACTACAAAATATTATTGATAAATTATCAGTTAGATTTAAAGATAGATCACCAGAATATATTCAGGCGCACTATGTAAAATTAATAGACTATGTACTGAAACATATATTAGCAACTATCAATAAACGGCATGATAGCTTTAATACTCAAGCGCTAAACAAACAAGTAGCAGATGACTTGCGTGCATTAGAGAGTAGAGGTATGAAAACGCCAAAAGGTTTAGAAGTAGAGGCATCTATATCACAGCAATATGAATATTTTGCCAGTCTTACAAAACAAGAAATTAATGACATAGTTGCCAATAAAAAAAATGGTATGTCTGAAGTTTTGTATGCAGCATTAGTAATAATACGCACTACACAAAATATAAATACAAGCGCTAATACAACAGGATTTCATTTTAAGGACAATTTATCACAAGCTTTAAGCCTGATATTGCAAAAAAGTGAAGTTGAAAGTAATAAAATATATCTGAATTTACAAACATTAATCGATGCTCTTTATAAGCATGTTGGTTATAATCAAAAATATATACCTAAAGATAAATTATATCTATTGCAAATTCATAATTGGAATAAAGAACATGTAGATGAAGTAATTAAAAATTTGGAGCTTGGTGTACAATTGTGTGACTATAATTGGCTAAAAACAACTTTATCAACAATACCTGAATATAAGTACATTAGCTCACCAGATTACCAAGATGCAAGATTTAGGCAGCTTGCTAAAATAATGGAAGTGCAAATGATTATTACCAAATATATATCTAAAAGATTTAGTATGAGAGCTAAGACTGATATAAATAATAATTATAATCATATAGTTAACCAGGCACTAGGTTTATTATTACAACAAGCTACAGCATAATAAATGATTGGAACTTGTTTACAAAAGCATTTAAGAAAAAAATATTGATTTAAATACTTACAGTGTCTGTAGATTTTTCTTCAATCATTCTAGTATTATGCGATGACATTAGATAACAATCCTTAGGTATCTTCTCGCACATTGCATACATTATACAAGTATCAAAAACATCGTGTAAGTTATAATGCTGATCCAATACAATATGTTGCCATATAAAATCTTTTATCTTATTTGGTATTATTGTGTTTAGGCTCTCCAAATGAATATTGAATACTTCGTGTAGCATATATATAAAGGGTAGAAACTTAACTGTTCTAGATGTAGTATAGAACACAGCTCGCTCCATCTCAGGAGATAGACGAATAGGCATATATATTGCACTATGTCCTCGTTTTAGATGAGCAAGGCCTAAAACAAGTTTTGTTGGTCCCAATTTTGGTTCAATATGTCTATTAATCATAATAATAGCACATTTGTGGGTACATATGTCTAGTAATGATTTTGGAGTACTTGGTAACATTGGGCTTTTTAGTTTAGCTTGTTCTAATAGATTATTATTTATCCAGACGGTTACTGCTTTAGACTTATGTAGCTTTGATAGTCTCTCTAATAATTTATCAGCTCTATCTTCTACTGATGTGCCAGTTAATACTTCACAGATTTCTAAATCCCGCTTCATAAACATCTCTCTCATAATGCATGAGCATGACAAATGCTTTATCTCTACTTCTGCCTATGCTGCTGTATGTTGTTTTTGTAATAAATCACAAGCTTTGCTATGATTTTATACATGTTAATGTACAGTAATTATCAGGTCCTTTTGGAATATGTGGTAACATAGCTTCTATTGTTTCTCGAACAATATTAATTTGTGATAATGACATTTTTTACATAGCATAGCTAAATATATTTTATTGCAACATGCATTACATGGAGTAAATTGATTAGTATTGTTGACCTATAAATATCGGTATAGTAATTCGATTATCTAATATGTACACAAGAATGACAATCCCATCTAGTGCATCTTGTCTCTAATCTTAGTTGCCCCCTATTCTCTCGTGCTAGTCTTGCTTGTGCTATTCTTTCTCGTTCTAGCCTGTCTGCTTCTATATTATTTGCAAACATTTGATCTAAATTAAATAATTCCTGACTATGAATTAATACTGTTTGTAGCAATAATTCTGGAACCTCATATTTACAATTTACTCTATAATGTTCATAAATATCATATGTATATTCAATTCTAAAGATTATATCTAATAGAGTGCTTGGAGTGTTGTATTCTATTATACCAGTTTGCTCATTTGTTTTGATACTCTCTGGATAACAAGTATTTAATATATTTAATATAAACGCAGCAACAGACATTGCTTTCAATGACTTTGGTTCTTGTATGGAGCTTAGGATATTTATCGCTCTATAAAATTCTGGTGCTATATATTCAGCCTTGTCAACAAAATAATTATTTAAATCATTTAGTATATTATCTTCTTGTGCTAGTGTTTCATCATCTAATACAATGCAAGCTTGCTCTAAATTAAGTCTATTAATTAGTGATATAAGATAGTGGCTAAAATCTTGATCATCCTGTTTGTTTAATGTCTCTTGCATATTCTTAATCATCTTTGTTCTAATAGATAGCTCGGAAGATGATAGCTCTAATGTTGTTAATATAGCCTCTAATCTGCATATTACTATATCAAGATTTTTTAAATATTCATGCTTTTTTAGCAAGTCAAGAGTAAATAATAATACTGGTTTTATAGATCTAGCCTTACAGTCCACTTCTATAAAGTTATTTGATGTCACTGAAGGTAATGTGCATGCTGGTAAAACTAATTCACTTAATGTAGATGATTCTTGTATAGGAGATGTAGTATTTGTAGATAATACCTCTATTAATGGAGCTTCTATTTGAATTGATTTCATCTTATTTTAAAAAATGTTAATTTATATTATTAAACCGCAACATATTAACAATAAAATTAATAAATGAAAATTTATTTTATTCATCATTTTTAACAAAATCAGTCTAACAATAGTAAATATAATTGTTTATTATTAAGTTTTAATATATTCTCAATTAGCTAAACCTAATATCAGAACATAAAACAAAAATGTAAATATATACTTAAGTTATGCCTCTAATAAATTAAAAGAATAAGGTGGTTTGATCGAAATATATCAAATATCATTATTTTTGTTGCTGAGTCTGCAATTGTAATCTCTGTATTTCTTTTGTTTGAACATCAATTAATTGCTGCTGATATGTTATAGTAGCTATCTGTTTTAGCAAGTATATAGTTACATTTTGACGTAAATTTTTAGCATCAAGACTGTAATCTTCTAAAAATTTTATGCTTATTAATATTTTTTTATATAAATGCTGGTGTTGTTAGACACTAATAACAAAGCATTAATATGATTTTTATTAATGCTAAAATTATAGCTTATATAATGATATATTAAATATTTTGTTTGGCATATTCATCAAATGCTTTTGCAAATTCATTTGCTGAACTATATATAATTTTGGCATCAAAAAATTTAAACCAATTCAACTCAGTATGGTTAGCATTTGGGTATAATTTATGAAAATTTATAGCAACAGCACAAATACCAGTATAAATGTATCCAAATGATGATGGTTTATCATAATCATAAACTTTACATATAGCGCATCTTAGATTATAAGGCGTTGATTTTAATAAATCAGACTCTGATCTATTTAGCGTTAATGTATTAATGCTAAGTAATCTTTTAGCTGATAAAGTGAATACATTATGACGAGATTCAAGGCACAGAGAACTAAACCACTGTAGTCTATGTACCGTTAATTCTTTACCTCTACTTGATTGCGCGTGTTTTGCTGTCTCATGTTGAAAATTAATATGTATATGGTCTTGCATGGTTTCTCTTGTAATTACATTATCTACATCAGCTAGTTTTATTTTGGTAGCATGATTTATTAACAATTTAATAAAAGGATCTTGTCTAGTCTTGTTGAAATGTAATAAATAAGGTATGATTAAAAAACTACTGTGTCCAGCGACAAATACAATACCAATATTATTTATGTATTTAGCACCATAAGTCTTCATTAAATCTAAATCATCTAGTGTGTAAGATTTATCTTTTAATATTTGTTGTAGATCTTTAAAATTAAAGTGCTTAGAGCATAATTGTAAAGTTAGATAAGCCTTAGTCATTTTTTTTGCATAAGCCGTATGGATTAATATACTAGGGCTAGATGGCCCAAATCTACTAAATTCAGCTTTTAATATTGGTGCCAATTGCTTGAATATTGTATCATTAAATAATTCTAAATTTTGCACTATCTGTGCTACAGCTGGTTGAATGTGATAGGCTAAACACAATTTATTAAGTTGCACAGTAGCTTCGGAAACAACTTTGGGTTGTTTATAATCCAGAGTGTCTGTATCTGCATTATAATCTATTAATAAAAGCTTGTGCATAATAGAAAGATAATCTTCTGATGTACATGTATAAAATTTACGTATATTTAAAATGAATTGTTCATGTTTTGAAGATTTGACATGTCTTAATGCTGCGCATATGTCTGCTTGACAAGTTTTACAGATTTGTGCCATATTAAGTCTTGGCATGCTGTACTTCAATACCTGTGATTTAAATACCTCTATTACATTTGGATCTGTATTATAAATACGCAGTTTACATATTGCTGGTCTACCATATATATGATGCCTTTTTTCCTGCCAAAGATCAAATATTAATATAAATTCCTTATAGTTATTATCTTTAGATCTTTGTATCTGTTTATCTGGCATTAATGTTTTCAGTTTTCTTTCATATAAATTTAAAATATCAGTACAAAAATTAGATAGCTTACTACGAGTATTATTTAAATTGTTTATATCAATAAACATATTCAACATTACACAATTTATCATAAAATGAAATACTTCAGTTGGCTGTATATTTGTAGATGAAATATTTGGATTTAATTTATTTGGCATCATATATGTTAATAATAATGTTTGCATAGAAATAGGTGGTACTAAGCATATATTGTGCATTTCCAATAATTTACTCTGGTTTACACTATTAATTAGCTTTATGATTTTGCGTGTCAAAATATTATCTTGTGCTATAAAGCACATTAGATCATTATAAGCTCTTACTAAACCTGCATTAGCAGGATCATTAGGATCTATATAAGATCTAGTTTGAGCTCCAAAGACTTGTTCAGGATAGAATTTAGCAAGAGGAATAAAATAACTATTAGAGGATATGTTACTGGTAAGTTGTGTTAAAGCTACCTCTTTATCCTGAGCAGAATTAAATCTTAATGTAATATAAGCTATCTGGCTTACTTTATATATTTCTATCATTGATTCACACTCTTTTAAAGATTGGATTCTTTGATTATGCGTCTCAGTATTAGCTCTTACACCTGTATCAATACTTGTGGCCGAATCAATTTCTTCCACATGCTGTTTTTGAGCATATATTTGTCTCTGTGGTCTTTTACTTATTGCACCATGCTTGGGAGAAGTAACCACACATTCAGAGTGTGGTATTGTTGTTTTTGATTTATTTCTTCTAGTGGATTTTACTTCTTCCCAGCCTTGTTCTGAATTTTCTTCAGCTATTTCTGTATATTCTTTACTATAACCTGTAGCCATTTTTATTACAAAATTAATATACATATATATCAATCTATAGTGATAGCGCTTTATTTTTATAAAAAATTTTTATTATAATGTATTTTAGATTGCGAACAACAATGCAAATTGAGAAAGATCAATTAATAAGCTATAGAGTAAGCCTGAGGCTTTAAAATACAATACATTCTTACTATCATCATAAATATTTTTTATCAACAATAAGAGTATGTATATAATTATTGAATTAGCCATATGATTATTTAATAAAAATAATTATCCATGTCATTTTGTAATCCATTTAAAGTATGTTTAGGCAATAGTGTAAAAAATAATAACAATAATAAATTAACATCAGATACAACACAGAGCTTTACACCCCTATTGTGTCAAGATGTAGACAATATCTTAAATACCAATAAGAACAATGCAGATATAGATTTATATATTGAAGATGAACCACTTATCCTTGTGACAGATACAATTAAAAAACCTTTAGATTTAAAACAATTTTTTAATAAACTTTTTGGTATAAAAACTAAAAAAGTAGTCCAAGACTTGAAATTAAATTTATACAGTAATTAAAATTACGCTATAAGCTTATCATAATTGTAATGAAGCGAGACCTGTTATGAATAAGGACATATGCCTAAGAGTATTTAATCTATCTACTTCTACAGATATATCTTGAAGTGTTTTTTGTATTATAAGTATTAAATGCCTGGCTTTTGCTTGATATAATAATTCATTGTCTTGACTAAGCAGTGTATTAACTGTAACATCTGCGGTAATATAAGTTGTAAAATCAGTAAGATTACATAAATTCTGTAATTCTTGTTCTAATCCTATAATATCTATAGTTGCATCCAAGCATATTGATCTTAAATTTACTTGTATCCAGGATTTTATATATGACACTAAAATTTTTAACATGTAATTTTCATCTTGAGAGCTACTATAATCTTGCATGCTTTCATATCGTTGCCTTGATGTAGTAATAAAAGATGATAGGTTATATATTAAGTCTTTGCCTATAGAATATACGCCATTTAATTGCTGTATCTGTGTTTCAATAGTTGTTGAAATAGAAGGATTATACAATGGCTCTATCTGCACAAAGGGATTAATCTCTGGTTGGTAACCTCGCTCCACTAACAAAATATAAGATTTATGATTTACCATATTATTCTTTACATTAATTTGTTTTATTGAAACATATATAGTAATAAAGTAGGCTATATAATTTTTCAATTAATAATTATTATATATAGAGCGAATGTTGGAAGCTTAAATAAATTATTGGCTAATTTTAATATGACTAACTATAGTCTCTTTAATTAATATAATGTCTCTGACTTTCAAGCTTGCTGTCTTGAAAGAAAAACATTTATTAAATTCAATAATAATTTTCACTCTAAAGTACTCAAGCACTACTTGATGATAAACACCAGTTGGCAAGAATGCCCATCAGTAATCAATACAGTAATCATGTTGCTTGTTTATGGATGATATACAGGTTATTTTAATATTGACTAATTTTGAAAGTATAAAACTGGTAATTGAAACTATCAGAGTTATTAACAATATTATTAATGCTTTATTTATCTTTATAAATAAATCTTTCTGTGTTTTTTTATATAAAATATATGTCTACATATAAAACAATAAAAACTGAGTATAAAAATCCTACAGAATTAGTAGAGCAACTAAAGATAAGATCACAAACAGATCATCATGTATTAAGAGCAACCGGATTATATAATGATGGATATCATTGCGCTATAAACACAGGTTTAACATTAATTATATCAATGGGTGAGGCAGATAATTTAGAATCAGTCATTAAGTGTACTGCAGCTAGTAATACAGATATATTGAGTATGTTAAAAACCGTCGCAATAGCTAAGAAGTATGTAACTGAAAATATAGCACACATGCCTCAAGAAGATCAAAATGATTATATGTTAGGAATAAATGCTATGCATAAGACTGGACTCTATGCTATACAATCAACCTTAAAATTTAATACTTGTAAAATCTATTTCCCTCGAGAATTATATAATAAAGAATTGGAGTTTTTGTCCCAAAATTTATCTTCTTTAGAATGTGCATTAATATCTGATGATTCAAGTATAGTGGGCGATAGTAGCGTTATATCATGGTTAAAGTTTATATTTATACAATATATATGCAGTACATACACTACAAAAGCTACCAAGCCTGATATACAACTTCTAGATTTTTCATATAGTGATCTTCATGTTGCTAAATATAGCATACAGCAAGTAACACCAAATTGGCAGCATGGTATTGCTTTGTATAAAAGCTTACAAAAGCATATGCTAGTATTTAGCTTCAATCCCGAAGTCATGCTACCGTCTGCAGAATATTATCCCTATGTATTAGAACAATGGAAAAACAGGTTATTAGCTTGTACAGCCAAGACTGTAATAATAAAGATTATGTCTCCTCTAGCTTTAAAGAACAGTGCCCAAAGTTTAGAGGTCATTGTTGGCGCTAAAGATGATATCAAAGAGTATAAACTAAAAGCTTTTGTTTACTTGCAAGCATGCTCCGCTGTAGGACATTTTGGTGCGGTTTTTATAAAAGATGATAATAGCTTAGTTTATATGCATAACAGATACAAGTTTACTTTACCTAAAGGACTAGAAGATGAAATAGCCAAAAACTTACTATATTCAGCCAACACATTTATATACACTCGTGTAGATATAAAGTAATATTATTGTAATCAATCTTCCTATAGGCTTTTATATTCTACTATATATTCTGTATATTTTTTAAGCCAAAAATATTAGCTGTGTTAACAGCAAAAGAGGCAGAATTTGTGGTAATAATAGCGTTGCTGAGATAAAAATTTTTCTGTGAATAAATAGCTTGGTATGTTGAATATGTTGATCCTTGATATTTTTTATATATTAAATATTATGATAAAAAATTAAGTATTACTACTTTATAGATTTTTTTCTTGCATGCATTCTAGCTTTTAATAAATCGCTATCTCGTCTTGGCTCGCTATCTGTAGTATACAGTGCATCATTTTCTGATAATTCGTATAACAAAGTATCAGTTATAGGATTCTTGACAACACTTCTAGTAAACTTTCCAGCTCTTTGCTCTACAGGCTGAATTATAAATGTCACTGTTTCACAAGAATATTTATATGGATAATTGAAAGCAAAACTATCATATTTCTTTCGGTAAGATGGAGATAAATCATCCTCACTGGCAGTAGCATTATTTTCTATTCTGAACACATAACCTTTATCTGCTGTGTTATGTGCAATTTTACTTATATTCTCTAGAATAAAATTATCCAGCATCTGAGTTAAGATGCCATATTCACCAGGTTTTAAACAATCTTCGTTAATATATGCATAAATTTTAACGTTGCCATATTGTTTACAATAAGGGTTACGAATTATAGCTACTGCCTGAGCATCATTTTTGTGATTATAAATTCCTATCTCGCTATTATTGTTGTTAAGAACAATATGCATACCACTTTTTTCATATAATCTAAATATATTGTCGACTCGTAAAATAGCATTATGCATTAATTCACTATACTGATGTAGTGAAGGTAATACCATTTGACCAATCTGATTAGATATTTGCTCTTGAAACAATGGATGTTTGTTAAGCTTATGAGCCCTAGCTTTTTGATGTGATGTAAGATTATCTGTCATAATAAAATATAAATTATAAAAATTGTTAATTAGAAAAACAGCAAGCTAAATTTTACTATCCTTATAGTTCATATACTTACTAAAAATTACTAGTATAAGTAAACTTGTTCCATGTTATACATTTTTATTGCTTTTATTATTATTGCTATTTGTATTTTATTATGTGCTCAAAGTATATATACTAAAGATCTCCTAATAATTTGATCCTTGCCAATGTAAACCTTTATAAGTTATGAGACAGCAGTAGGTTTATATTATTTACCATTAATTTTTTTACTCATAAGTCATAAGATTTAGCCAAATCATAATAATTAAGAATATGAAGGTGGTGGAACTTATCTGATGTAATAACCAGTACATATTTATCATAGAAACATAGTCTTGATTCCAAACCGTCTCATGGTTTTCATGTTAATTTACATATTATTTAGTTTATCTAATATATAGGTCATTTGAATAATATTTTTTTACTACAGAGCAAATAATCTCTAAACAACATTACATTGATAAAGTCTATTAATATAAATAATAAAATTCATGTAATCGCGATGTTGAGCAAGTAACTGAGCAACAGTGTCAAAAAATCACAGATTTATCTGATGAATATACTCTACATGTTACATTTAAAAATAATCCAAAAGTTGCTAATTGTCCTAATGTTGTTCATTATTATGATTGTATTAATGCTCACAAATTTACATCATATGAAACTGAATCATTAGTAATTCTATATGATTTATCATCTTTTAATAAATGTCTTAAGTCTGATGACCATCAGCCAGACAGTAATAATATTAATAAATTCGATGCAAAAATTGGTATTATCAAGAAAGATGCTGATTATTTTAATTTAGTGCCTAATTCAACAATTCTAGCAGGATGTGAATATAGATGGTGGACACAATCTCATCGTCAAGGAAGCAGCGTGGCAGCGATATCTGGGAGACTATCTCGTATTTTCAATAAGAATTGTTTTAAATTAGGAATAAGTATGTGTATAGATAATAATAATATTATTGATTTTGATCAATGTCATCAAGATTTAGTATGGCCACGTTATTGTTTACAAAAACATTATGGAGTGAATATGAGAGATGGCTTTTATATTTATACCCATAGCTATCAAATTTTTCAAGCTACAAATGGTGAACTGTGTCATGAGCCATCATGTGCTGAAAATAACTCATGTAGATTAATTGATAAAATAATTAATTGGCCAAAGTTGTTGCAAAATTTAAACTCAACAGCACCAATAGTGCATGTATCAGATCTAAATATTGATTTATATACCACAGATAAGACTACTACTAGCACAATACCTAGTACATACTCTATATTTAATGTTACATATAATATACCAGTTCATAATTCCTCGGATCATATGTCAGAATATGGAGCTTATATCATCTCTGGTGTTACAACTATAGTTTTTATCAGTATTATCGCTGGAAGATTATATCTAAATTGGCAAGATGCTTGTAAAATGTTTAAGCAAAACCTTTGTACAGCATTTATCACAATACCTTTATTCTTATTTGTGTGCTTACCTTATGAAACAATAAGAAATATAGTAAGTAGATTATTTAATATTAATATTAGAGACTTTAATGGTATTGATGAAGCCATTACTTTACAAAATGAAGATGATGCTATAAGACAAACGGCTATAGAGTTAGATGATAATATAGAGATGAAATCACTTATGTTAGATGCAGAAGAGTTAGGCATGACTGTAGAAAATATAAAAACATTGGATAGCATTACATGGCTAAATAGGAGTGAAAATGGCAATATAAGTACATTAGAATATATTAAAACAGAGGCGAGTAAACTTTGTATAAGTCCACAAAGCCATGCTATGCAATTAATTGAAGCGATACAATTTGACGAAACATTATAAAAACTTATCACTACTTCACTCTTATTTAATTCATAAATTATATTAAGTGTATTAAATTAATTGTAAAAAAGATTCCTAAGAACATTAAATTTATTAAGCTATATGTTTTATTTAATTTCTATATATCTGTACATTATTTAATAGATCTTAATTTACACTATAGAACATATGGTTGAATTATTATAAATAAAATAACCGTAGTTTATGCAGAATAATAAAATTAAGAGATATAGTATCATAGGTATGAACAATATTTCTAATTCTTACGTTCAAAGTATTGCTAATATGGGCTTGATTGATAAAAAAAAGGAACATGAATATGCAGGATTAATAATACAACATAGAGGCAAATTGATAGCTTTAATGTTTAGTAACGTTCATATGGTAAACCTGTTCCTAGAACATTTTCATCGTATTAAAAGTAAAATAATACATGCAAAATATGTGTTTGAGTTAAGTAAATATGTAACAGATGGAGAAGATATAGATGAAGAGCTTGATGATAAAATAATTGACGATATTGGTTCAGATGATGATGATGATGATGGCTCAGCTAAGAAGACAAAACGTAAGAAAAATATTTTTAATGATATAAATAATATTATTAACAATAAAGTTAGGAAGTATATAAATCAAATTAATGATAAGCTTAAGTCTCTGAAAAATATGCGATTTAATAAAGAGCAAAAGCAGGAGATAAAAAAAGAAATAGGAGAAATATTTCAAAACCTACAGCTTAGTGAATCTATAATTAAAGATTTTTATCAAATGTTTATGCAGCCTTATAATGAAATTCAAAATTATAAGACTACTGATAAAATATTTGGAGTATCAAAAGATGAATATGTACAACATTGTGTTGAACTGCAAGAAGCATATAATAATATGATTATTTATACGGAGAAAATGATACTATCAAACTTAAGATTAGTAATTTCTGTATCCAAAAAATATATTAACAGAAGAATAGACTTTATGGATATTGTACAAGAAGGTAATCTTGGTCTAATTAAGGCAACAAAAAAATTTGATCATACTAGAGGCTTTAAATTCTCCACTTACGCTACTTGGTGGATTAAACAATCTATTACTAGAGATATATATGATAACTATGATGCAATTAGAATTCCAATTCATATGAAAGAAAATGTATCTAGGATATTTAAAAATATTTCTAGCCTAGATAATAACTTAAACTATGATGAGAAGATTTTGGAATTGACTAAAAAAACTACTATAGATCCTAATAAAGTTAAGAAGGTATTTAAAATACAAAGAGGTTATATAAGCTTAGATAAAGGTTCAGATGAATTTAGCAGTGATAGTGGAGTAGACTTTATAGACAAAAGTTATAATTCTTCTCCTTACCATAACATGGTTTTAAAAGATAAAAGAAGAATAATACAAGATTTAATAGTGGATCTTACTGAAAGAGAGCAGAGTATTTTTAATCTTAGATATATGGTCAACAAGGGTAATTATAAATTACAAAAGACTAAGCATGAAAAAGAGATGACTCTGGAAAGAATAGGATATTTAAAAGGTATTACTAGAGAAAGAGTAAGACAAATAATTAATAAGATAATAATTAAATTAATGAATAATAAAAAGAATATAAAATATCGAAATATTATTTTCTAATGTCATTCTGTTAACATATATTTGACATTTAGATATGTTTTCTATTAATTATATTCACTTTATATTTATATATGGTTTATATTTTTTAAATTTGAAATTAAATGAATAAGTTTTTAAACCTTAATTCTTATATATGGGGCTTATTTGTATTCAAAGCTATGGAGCGTTTTAGCTTTTATGCTTTGAAATACTCATCATCCAATTATTTGATGAGCGCAGAGGGTTTTGCGCTTTCATCTACTGATGCCACATCTTTTATAGCTCACTATAATCGTATTGGACTTTTAGTTGGTATGGTATTAGGTCTTTTGTGTGATCTTATAGGTCAAAAGAGGGCTTTAATATTGGGATCAATAATAGTTATCGCTGCCCATGCTGTTTCACACATACATTATATAGGAGCGTTTGCAGCAACACTAGTATTGATGAATTGTGCTAGTGGATTTTTAAGAAGTAGTACTATTGCTATGGTTAACGCTCTAACTCCTGAAAAGGAAATAGATAGAACTATGACATTATTCTATCAAGTCTTCAACTTTGGAGTATTTATAGGTACAACTACAACTGGATACATAGCTGCTTGGTTTAGCTATAAAATAGCTTTACTTTATTGTTTATTAGCTGTTATAATAGGTCATTCAATAGGATTGATACTTAACTATAAATTATTATTCAGCAAGGGAGAATTTGGTGTTGGAAATTTAATACCAGATGAGGAAAAGAATAATAGTAAGATAAGTCATTCAGTAAACACAAATGAAAATAAAACAGATAGTAGTGATCAAAAGCATCAGTCTCCACAAGAATATACTTGGGGAAGAATAGTCCTAGGTATTACTCTATATCTGGTTCTACACTTTACTTTTGCATACTATTGTGCAATAAATGATTTGATGGATCACTTTGTTCCTGGATGGATTCATGATCATGGTACTCCTTATTTATTTGGATTCCATATTCCACATAGTACCGTAGCAAGTCTAAATCCACTATTAGTATTCTCAGTACCAGCGCTTATTTACTTGTTTAGATCACAATTAATGAAGCGAGGATGGTTTAAGTGTGCGTTTACTTGGTCTAACGTTGCTATAGTAGTACTTATGTTAGGTTTGAGCTGCTTATTTGGAGCAGAAAGACAATATAAGCTTTACGGTGAATCTACACCTTTATTCTTTATACTACATACTATACTAGTAACTCTAGGTGAAATAATATTCTATCCAGCAATTTTATCAGCACCAGCTTTATTGTTAACTCCAAAACTATATGGTATTGTAATGACAGTAACTGTACTATTCAGCTACATTGGAAGCTACATCAGTGAGGCTGTAACAGTCAGATCATTGTCAAATTCTGATATATCTACATTAGTATATCCTTTATTCATATTGGGAATAGGTGTAATGGTCATTAACCTAATAGCAAGTCGTCTGTTCAAAGGAGGAGTAATGGAGAAGGAATAGTATTCCTGAACTTTATATCTAATAATAAAAATAATAAACTTATAATAGTACTTATTATTTTCTAATAGAAGAACATAGTTGTAATTATCAACACTAATTTATTCTAAATTCAATATATAAATTTTATATGTTTTAGAGTAAAAAATATTACCTAAATAAGTATTTATATATGTTTTTACCGCAAATTATTTAATTATTATTTTTTAAGCAGTCAGAATAGATTTATTTATTATATTAGCTACATACAAAAATACTTTTAATAAACATGACTAATAATACACAATCTATTACTCAGGAGGTAAGAAATACAGATGCAAATTTAAGTGTTAACTCAAAAGTACAAAATAAACAGAATGCTAATTTAGCAGCTTTATCTATAAATACACAAAAAATTATATTACTTGATGACAGTCGATTGTCAAGGTTTCTATCTGGATTAAATAGTGATGAAACTGTTGCCTTAATATTAGATATAGATAAAACTTTGTATGATGGTAATATAAATACTGATATATATTCAAATGTTAATAATGCACCAGCGAAAAATCAGAAATTTAAACCTGCAGGAGCACCAACTAAATTGTTGGAAAGTTTAACTGAACTAGCATCCACGAGAAAACATAAAATCGCTATTCTTACTGGAAGACATGATGTTAATAGCAAAGATGAAAAAGCACTTAAATTAAGGACTTCAATGAAAAATGATCTTATAAGTAGACTAAAGCTTAAAAACAATGATTTTATGGTTGGTGCTTTTGATACTAAAAATGCTGGTAATCATTATTCCAAGGAGGAATATCAACAAATACTAAATGACATGATAGAGGCAAAAATTAAAAGAATGTGTGAGGCGTGCGAAGATAAAGCGAAAATAGTATTTATAGATGATTCGATAGCTTTAAATGATGCTACTGTAGCACTATGCTTAAAATATGGAAGAAATGGACAATCAATAGAATTAATAAAATATGATGCTAGTGGATCTAAACATCAGAGTTTATTAATAAAAGTTGTGAAATAAGGCTGTCTAAAATATATTTTTTAACATAAGGACGAAGCTTGTAAGTGTTATAAACAGAAAGATATATAATCTGATAAATATATTATAACATGAGTGATAACAAAGACAAAGACATAGCTGTAGACAAAGATAAAGATCAGCTATTAGGTACACTTCCAACAGAACAAGAACTTGCTAATATTATTAAAATAGCTCAAGCATTGTTAAATAGACCTAAAAATCCACAACAGGCACAGGTATTAAATAAAGATCTTGCGCCTGAATATTTAAGAGAAATTAGTAGAGCTTTCAAAAAAGCTGCTGATGATTTAGATAAAATTAAATAGAATCTAGTGTTAGCAACATTGCTGTTATAAATAGATTTTAAACTTAAATATAATGACCTCTTTATGCAAAAATAATGCCTGATGATCCATCTTATTTGTTTATCTCAATTTGCTCAACAATACCAACACATTTTCTATATGTACCTTCAGCAATGGAAACATTAAATTGACAGTAACGTTGTGAATTATAAACACCTGGTGCCAATGACATAAACAAGTCTTTTCCTACATTGTTTTGATATTCATTATAGTTACTTAATGATTCTTCTGAATATAAAATTAGATAATAAATTTTAATTATTGTATTGCCGCTTGTAAAAATCAGATCTATTGGCTTATCACAGTAGTGCCAATTATAATAACTATCATATGTAGCTTGATCAATCATTTCAAAGCTACCATTAATTACACCATTATAAGCAATACTTCCATCGCCTACTTGGCCGTTTTCATCTTTATTTAGATTATTCATATTGTTCTTTTATTTAATATTAATTTAATATAGAAAAACGATAAAAAGTTATATATAGTAAATTCAAAGTTATGTATTTTTACATAAAGTTAGCCTTTATTGTAACCAAGGTTATGGAGTAAATCAGTGCTTTTCAAATTATGATTTTAGTAATAACATCGCTAATTTAGAAGTATATAATAATATAAGAAGTAATATATAGCTAATAAATTTCATGTGGCCAAAGGAAAAAATCTAGATAAATCTATTGGAAGGCTTAACTAGTACCAAATCTGACTATTCTTACTATAGTGTAAAAAAGGATACTATGTTAATAAATGCTGATTTTCAGGGCAACAAAGAATATATTAAAGGCATAATTAAATTATCAGATTTTAGAACAATCTAACAAATATTACTTTGTTTACTATAAAAACATTTAAAAGCTATTATTTTATCTTCTGTATATTTGATATTTACATTAACTTTTATTTAAAATATGCAATCGCTATATATAAGTTCTAATACAAAAAATCAAATAGATAGTATTATTAGATTTACAACAAAACAATACAAGGACGAGATAATTTATTCTCCTGTATTTTCAGATGCGCCAACAACTAAACAAATTCAAGAACCTAGGTCTTTACTATATTTAGCTTATAATGCTGTCGAAAAAAACGCTGATATGATTATACAACCATTGAGATTAAGTTTATCAGAATCAGGCACAAAAATAATAACTTATGGTTCAGATGTAACAGTAAAAGAATTTTGTAATAACATACAATTACCTAGTCATATAGAATGCATAAAACAAGAATTTTTAAAAACAGGCTTCTTTACAGGTTCCCAAAAAGATTGGAGTAAAATGGTTAATTCAAAATCTATGACTGACAAAAACAGTGTTAATTTTGACAATATAGATGAACTTTATTACACATTAGCTATGCTAAATTTGCCTATATGTACAACATCGTACAACATCACGTCTATTAACAGATCTTGCATTATATTCTGATATATTTGAACAACAGGACTTTTTTAACCTAGCATGTCAGGCAGGTCCAGCTTTATATTATTTATTTCAACATTTACAAAAGATATCAGTAGATGAAGAATATAAAAACTTAATAAGATATTTGGCTGCTAAAGTTCTGTGCTTTTGTGTTGTAAGAGAATCTTGTGTGCTAACCAATGAACTAGGCAATGTGACAAGCGCTTATAAAGCCGATAAATATAAACTTTGGACACTGGGTCTTACACAGCAGGAAGAACTAATAATAGGAATTAAAAATCATGAGGTGGCAGCACAGTATAGCGAATATAAATTGTTTATGGGTTGGTACATATTAGATTGCGTATCTTCTAATTATATATTGTTTGCAAATGTTAGATTTCCACTAGCTAAAGAAGTATCAATAAAGAAAATGAAAACTTATCATATGGAAACAAAAACCATATATTCTGTTAGGTTAGCTAGTAGTAATGATACAGTATCACAAATCAAGACTATTGGTATATATCTATATTATAATCATCTCAGTGATTGGTGCTCGCTGGTTTTTAAAAGGCCAATATTAGAAAAAATAAAAGGTAATTCACCTATCTCATAATAGATGTCACAGCTTTGTCCAAATCCCACTTCTCAGCCTGAGGAGCATACTGATCTATATTATTATATTGATTGTTATTTTGCATAAATATGCTCATATTTTACAATACTATATACAGTGTAAATAATTAAGTATCAGTTTAAATCTAAACTACATTTAAAATTACATAACCATCTTAATATAAGAAAAGTTAAATCTAGCTTGCCACAATATTGTTCTGCCTCAATCGTAAAGTTAATATTCATGAGTTGCTTGATATTGATAGCCTGCTAATTTCACTAAAACAGATGCCTTGATTCAGACGACAGCTAGATATTATATAGTTTATAAATCCACCAACATCATCTATTTTTGTTCTCTCAATATTTTGGTCTATTAGTTTACTAACAACATGATACTGCATCTCTTTAATAAAAACTTTAGCTTCTTCAAATTTATTTTCGTCCTGTCTATTTACTTTTACAAGACAATAATAATGATATAAATTATCTAATAATTGCAAAATATACTTTATCTTATTTTGAGATATCAAGTAGTCAGCAGAAGGAACTTTATATTGGGCCATTTCTTGTGCAGCGCATGTAAATAAGCCATACAGTATGTCTAATATTTGATTTGAATACAATAAACTAAAATCATATACAGCAAGCTCAATTCCATATTTGTGTATTAAATCTATAAATTGATCATGTTGGATATTAGTACATATTAGATTCCATCCTAAATAAGTGCTTAATTTAACTCTATCTGATTCTAATATAAGTTGCTGAGAGATTATATTCAGAATAATATCTACTTTTATTTCTAATTTTAATTTACTAGGTAGTGGCAGTTGCTTACATAAAGATATTAAATATACAGGATTAATATTTATTATACTAATTGTTTGGATATTCAATGATGGCACACCCTCAACAAATCCAGCTTGTGTTGAAGATTGTCTCAAGACCATATTTTTTACTAATGGCCGCCTTATTTTTTCGACGAATAATTTATTTTCATTTGCTTTGATAATAGATGTACTAGCTGCATTGTTAGCTAATGCAGTTAAAAGTTGAGGTTCCAGTGTTTCTAATTCTTGATCTTCATTTTCCATTGTTTCTAATTCTTGGTCTGCATTTTGATTAACAGGCACAAGTTCTGGGGTTAATGGACTTTCTATTAAATGTTTCTGTGAATTTATCTTTATATTAATTCTTGTATTTAAATATAGTCCCATATCAAAATAAGTGTGACTTACATCGTTTAATTTGGATAAATATTGCATTTATATAAATTTAAACTTATTTACTTTGATGAGCACTCATTATATCATGCACTTTGTCAGTTAAAGGCAAGAATTGAGACATATATTTAACAAGAGGATTATTGCCCGAGTTTGAGAAGAGGTTAAAGGGTTTAATTGAGCAGTATCAATGGTGGGATTCTTTAGAAGTACATGGAGAACAATATCAGCAATATAATCCACAAGTTAATTTTACAGACAGAGTATTAGACTGTAAATTTGAAAGCAAATACGAGCGTGAATTATATTACTGGCAAAGTCTTAATTGTAGATTACTAGTAGAATTAAAAGTAGCAGAAGAGTGTTTATTTGTTATATCTGCAGTTACAGAAAATATGAAAAGTTATTATTATGACATTAAGGTTAAACATTTAAAAGGTAAAGAGATACAGAAACAATTAAAAGAAGAATTAAAGTTGTTATTATCTAAGATACAGGAAGATAATAAAGATATTAATACAACAGGAAAGCTTATTACAGTATTATCAGACTTAATAAACAACAAGATTGTAGCGATCGGAGATTTAAACCCTTTATATGCAATAGATAAAATATCCGAAATAGTAACAAGTTTACCAGTGTTACTAGAGTTATCACAAATACGTATTAGTACTGTTTGTAATACACTTAAAGAGTTTAAAACTTATCATGAAATTAAAGATGCATTTGCACAAGATAAGGATTTTAAGAATGAAATATTAAAGAAAGATTCAACTCTCTCTTATATTAAACTTATAGACGGAGATAAATTCCATTGTTGGGATACTAAGGGCTATAAATATAAAGTTTATAGACAACTGATGGATGATATAGAGAATAAAAATAAAAGTGAAAATAAAAAATAGAACATGATAAGAGAGCTGAGTTTAAGTAACAATAATCTTAATGGGGTTGTGATAACAAAAAGCGAGAATGTTTGTCGCACCTCAGAGCAAAACAACATTGATATTAATGATTTAATGACTCAACATGCCAACATTGTAAACTTATTTAATAATATTAATCAAAAAAAGATTAATCACAAAAATAAAGATATTCGAGATAAATTAGAATTGCGTCTATCTAAATGTACTAAAAGTATGTATAAGATAATTTCCAGCAATATTAATTATGAAGGTGATGTAGACACAAAAAATACATTCAAACAAGAATTAGATGATTTACATAAAAATATTGAAGCTTTCATTAAAACGCTCTAATATAAATCTAATCTAAAAGGCCTAGACTAAAATTCTTAGTACATGCAGGTGTTATCATAGCAATTTTTGCAAGTTGATCACAAACCTGCTGTTTAGTAATCTTTTGAGATTTTGACATAATATAACATGTGTTTGATCCTTGAAAGCTATCTATGTTGTTTGGGTTGATGATAAATGTTGTGATAAAAATCAACATACTTAACTTTGTGCTATCCCAATATTTTATTTGTTGCCAATGATTGAAACTAAGTTTATTAACTAAGCTAAATATAGCATGTGATAGTATTTCCAGATTTTGAAAAGTATTAATATTTGCATGTATTTTGATTTTGTATTCTATTAATTTATCTATATCTATTAGACCTTCTGAGTTTAATAATTTGTTATCAATCATAATATTTTGTATACTAGGAATAAGCGCTAATAGCGATTTCATTGTATCTTGTGCGTGTTTTTCATAGCTCTCTAGAGTTACAATTGGAATGGGGTGTAATATATTGGTTTGAGTTTTACAGCATATTGTACTTGATGGTTGTTGGGTAATTGATGAATCATTTAAAAATCTTGATGCTTTATTTTGCAATATGGCAATTAAGCTGGACTCTGCACACCAAGTATTTTCAGATATATTATGTTTAGATACCATCTCTTCGTTATAATCTGCTACAGTTATTGTTTTGCTACAATCAAAACAAGATCCTACATTTAAGTTAGCATTAGCATTAATGAAGCCTAGCTGATTATCAGAAGCTAATTTTGCCTCTATATTAATTCCATTATTATTGGATTCTGCTCCTCCGAAACAAGAGCTAAATGGACTACAAAGTGACATTTCTTTTATTTATCTAAATAACAACATAAATTAACAATGCGTAATATATAAAATCTACTATTTTAACTTTGCAGCATATATTGTAAATATAAACTTTCCAATACTTTATCTAATATCAATACACAATAATAATTTGATTGCTAAGATTACATTTAATACTGTTAACTGAATTGTTTAAACAATAGATTTGTAAAACTTAGTCTTTATTTATAAACAAGTAATTTCACATAAAGAATTTCTGCACCTTTGTGGCTATAAAGTAACTACTATGCTTACTGAATATTAGAATTTATTTTTTACTGATTAAACCTACCCCAGTAATAACCCAAAACACCTGACAATAAAATTAGGATATAGTATTAAGGATATGTGCGGCTATAAAGGGAGACATAAAAGCTAAGCCTAGAATAATAAGATGAAATAATAGTTTAATAACTCCCATTAATGTTAAAGTATAACTATAAGTCCATAGATTAGAAAATGCAAAAATAATAAAAGCAGATACAAGCGCTACAGGCAATGTGATATAAAATCTTTAGTTCTGTTATCTAGCTGCATATTTTTTTAAATAATATTTTAGTGCTAATAACATTATTTGTGATGATATAGCTATCATAAATGTGGGCGCTAGTATTGCAATCAATTCTGATATTTGCATTTTTAGCAATAATAAATCTTATTTGGTAATTTATATTTTAGCAAATATCAATTTATATCTATACGCTTATAAACCAAAACGTTTGCTGAGTATTTATATATTAACTAAGATGTGTAAAATATCAATATCTCTATATTTATAATATAATGCCAATTATATTGGATTAAAATTTAGCAAAGAGATTGTTTTAGATACCTGAATATATAAATTATTAGAAATAAAATATTATAGAGTATAAATACAATTATTGTCTAAGTAAATTATAGACTAAAACATTGTATATCCTAAATAAATTGATGTAATAAAAGACAAATAACCTACAGCACATCCTATAATAATTTTTATATTATTTCCTTCCTTAGTTTTATTATATTCTACTATACGCTTTTCATGATTTCTTTCTTTAAATTTACCAAATTGATCTTTTAATCTACTTACTTGTTTATCATCAATCACATATATCATTGCTTTAAATTTTTGCTGGCCCATTAAACTAGGCATATCTAAATTTTTATATACTTGTTTACATACATTAATACACAAGAGTATAAATGGTGCTAGACTAGACATAATCTCTTCGGCTTCTTGGATTTTTATTTTTATAAAACCATCTGTCATAATTAATTGGGCTATTACTGATGAAGCATGATACCTATTAGCATCAATGTTTATTATAGCAGCATATTTTTCTGTATTTTTTAAATTTAAAGCAGTATAAGCATTGCCTAATATTAATTTATCAAACATTTGGTCAGAGATACAAGGCTCAATTATAGGTAAATGGGCAGTACTAATTTTATATTGATTATTACTTCCTATATACGGGTATTTTAAGTTGAACATTAATATTGATTGCAGTGTGGTATACTTGTCATTAGGTCTATCTAAATCATAATTAAAATGTACAAATAATGCTCCAAAATAAAATGTTTGATACAAATATGCAGATATTTTATGCTTCTCTTCTGTGTCCTCTAATAACACAGGTTGTATAAATATATGATGTATATAACATTGATATCCATCCAATATTATTTTCCTAATATGTGTCATAGCAGTATTTTGATATAAATTTGCATCCTGTGCAAGTATGTTTAGATTAGTCTGCAGTTGGTTAATAGATATATTTACAGCATTCATACTAAGATAGTACAAATATATTAATTGGTTGAAAGCTAAAAAATTAGATAGGGCACTTTCTGATAAAGTAGTACTTATTATCTTATCAGTTTTATCTACCATGATTGCTTCTATGACCTGAATATCATTATCAGGATCAAAATATTGAATAAAAAACGAACGTAGCAAATATGGTGCAAGATGCACTAAAATTTCTTTAAAATTAAGCTTTATTGCATAAGACTTTATTGCTTCATCTGTAGCTAAATCATCCATTAGTTTTTTATTTAAATCACTAGTAAAATGCTGATTATTTAAAAAAGATTTAAATTTCTCAATACAATCTTGTAGCGTGTAACACTCTTCTACAAATATAGCGGCAATCCTAAGACCATAAATTATCTCTATTGTTAAAAGTTGAATAAATGGTATATTATCTATTTTAGATATTAATATAGTAGCGATATCTAACAATTCATGTCTTGCTGGTATGAAATTTAATGTATCTTCGGTTTGTGATGCTGTCATATCAGTATCTTGCGCACTCTCATATTCTTCAGACAAATCTGATGATGACTCTACTATTGCGGTCTTTGTTTTATTAATCTCTGTTTTTTTTATAGCATCTAATGTTTTATCAACATCAGAGCTAGTAAATAAATTATTTAAAGCAGACATTTTAGATTAAATTATTATATAGAAATTTAATCAATATAAAAAGATCCTTTGCTTTTAACAAAGCTTCAGAAGTTGCTGACAAGCAGCTAAACGATCCTTTGCTTTTAACAAAGCTTCAGAAGCTCGACAGAGCAAGGATCCTGTACATTCGTGGAATACTTCGGCTAAACGATCTATAGATTTAAATGTTTTATAACACTGTCACTGTAGTTAATAGCGGCTCTTGTTCTGCAGTTTCTATGTCTTCTATTAATCTTGTGTCTGATTGAGATATACTTTCTTTAGTAAATTTTACCAACTTATCTAACTTTAAAGTTGTCTCATGTGTTAATGTGCTCATAACTTTTCCTAACACAATATTATAAAATAAATCTGCAATTGATAGACCTGCAGCCATAGCATGTGCCATATAATAATTTCTACCAGATTTTAACAGAGCAACATAACCAGATGTAGTTACAAAACCATGCACACCTCTTAGTACTGCAGGACGTACACTAAATCTTTGAACTCCAATACTATCAAATATTTTATTTAATAACCAAGTATCTGCTCCATATGCTATAGGTGTTAATATAGCTGTACGAGTACAACTGTATATAAATGTAGCACTAAATGTAGGAAAAGGTAAATATGTACCAAATATTGTATCTAATATATTTGCTGATGCTTGAGTATTAGGTATAGTACTATTAGCCATAGTGCTATTGTCCATAGTGATATCATTTATAGTATCTGTGCTACTATACATAGCAGCAATAGTTTCAGCTGCCCATACTGAAGAGAACAAAACTGTATCACATAATGTAAATCCTTTAATACCAAATCTTCTCAAATATAACATTGTTGACAACTTGTTACTACTATATTGTTTGCTGAATTTTCTTTTATTCAAAGGTGTAACTAGTAAATCATAACATTCCTCTGCTGCATGTATTGCTAATGGTTTTTTAGTTACATGGGGATCTGTACATACAAGCAAGAAATTATTTAGTTTAATTATATCTTCTGGATCACTAAGGCTAAAGCCTTGGGCTTGCATGACTATCAATTCTAACACGTGATTAGTAATAGCTTGTGAACCTGCAAGACTCATAAATGCTGTAGTACCATACATCTCATTAGTAGCAAAACCACCTGTAATAAGTATTTGAAGTAATGTTTTAACTGGATGTTGAGGTAATATGTCATAACTATATACTCCTATAGAAATTAAAAACCTAATAGTACTACATATCATTCTTGTTTTTCTTTCTTCAATTAGTTCTATGTTTGCAAAGTGTTTTATTAACATTTGAGATGACTTATCCATATTATTATAGCGTTCTATAATCATGTTCACTAAAGTATGACTTTTAGATAATAGTCCACCAGCAGATTTGGGTAATATTAGTGGTCTTTCTAGTTTATTTTTACCCTGGAACACCTGTAAGAAGCAGCCTAGTTCTTGTTGAGGGGTTTGTTTAAACATAGAACACATAAATACACCACCTGTAGTAACAATCATAAATAATGTTGGCACTGCTCCCCAAATCCTGCTTTGAAAACTATCACCATAAATTTGATCATATCTACCAATATTATCATGCACTATAGATGCATTACATTGAAGAGCTATATCTTCTAACACTCTATTTCCAGTGCTTGTAGCAAATTGTTTATAGACTAATAGCACAAGATATTGTATTAGAGGTATAGAAGTCAGATTTCTTAATCTACCGCCAGTAAAAGGAGTGATACAAAAATCATAAGCAACTTCTAAACTATGACTTGCTTTATTAGTAACCCTCCTAAAAGCACCCTCTGGCTTTATATTAATTGTGCACAATGGTGTAGCTTCTATTTCTGTAGCCTCACGGCTGTCTAATATATGTTCTTCTATGTAATTAATAAAATATTTAAAGTGTTGATCGAATTTCTCGTCTGTAGAGGGCTGATTATATTGTATAAACTTTTTTGTTTTTATTGTTTCTGAGCTTGGAATGGCTTGATCATTTTCTCGAATTTGTATAGCCTTATGGGTCATCTCTTTATTTTTAGATGATATTATATGATTAAAATATGTAGTTGCCAAATATAATAACATTGTTATTATACAAAAAAATAGCCTTATAGATATTTAAACCCTTATGTTGCAATTGACATTAATATGATTTAAAATTATATTTAATCCCCATGCTTAGTTTGATTGAGAAATATTAAATATGATATTGGTTGTTGATTTATACACTGTTAAATTAAGTTTATATTACAGTTTAGCAAGCCAGATAGCTTTACATTTAGTAATTTACTTGTAAAGTAAAACTCAGCTTTAAATAATATTTTATTCTGCTTGCTTTAAAACTACTTCTATTTTAATGCCATATACATCACATTCAAGAATATAATCTTGGCCTTTTACATCAACAATCGTAATACTGAACTTACCTGCTTCTATAGTCTTGTTTTCAACTTGATTTAAGCTTTGCACTAGTTCTGATAATATATCATATTTATCTAATTGTTGTATAGAGCCTGATTCTCCAAAAATTCTTAATCTATCTACTGAGATATGTAAAGTAATATTTTCTTGTTCTATATCAAGGAGTATATCTTCCCGATCTAACATAGCAGCTTTGTTATTGTTGACTTGATATTCATCGTTTGTAATCTCTACAAAATCATTATTGAATTTCTTATAAATTAATATCATTTATAAATAATTGTAATTTACAATTCTTTTAAGTTTATATACAAACAGCAACTATAGTCCAATGTAATACATCCACACAACTAATTTATTAATAGATGATACAGATCACAACACTATTGATATAGTTTTAAACAAGAGTATAAACAAATAGATTAGCACCGTATAATAAATCTTGCACACTATTATCTTGTAAGCCAAGTTTAAATGTGTGCTTATATAGATCTAATACATTTATCACACTGCCGTCTTCTTGTACATAAAGAGATCCAAAATGTCCTATAAGCTCGTATTCTGTTAGATAGCTTACAGCTTTTAGTTTATACTCTTTGACATCATCTTTAGCACTTATAATAATAGTAAAATCTTTAGGCTTGTGCTTCCAAGTTAGAGGTGACATAATCTTTATTAGGACTGTCCTAGCTTTAGATGCTAATAATTTTTGTTTACACTGTTCTAATATATAAGTGTAATATTCTCCATCTGTTAGCATAAATTCAGAATGAAATGATAATTTAATCTGATGTTTAGGCATAAGCACGCACATTTGCTCGTGATACTGATAAATATCTAGGGTATTATATGAAAAATCTATTAGCTCTATATCTGGGCATGGAAGTTGAATATTGTTTAGCATTGATCTGTAAAATAATGAGCCATATTGTAGATGTATAAATTTTAACCAAGTAATTACAGCATTATCGCTTACAATAGTAGGATAATTCGTCTTTGACCATTCTTCCCAATTAGATGAATTTTCAGATAAAAACATAAGCTCTTTACCATATTCATCTTGAGATAAACGTGTATTTGGCCATCTGATGTCAATTTGTGACTCATATAGTTTATTCAAATGCATAGTATATATACCATCCATATATTTGTCCTTATCTTCTTCAGGCATCCTATCTATATCTGTAGTTAAATATTTTTTAGCTATCTCTACCGTTTGTTTCATACTTTGTTTGGCGTTCGGAGTGCTACTATCGCTGTTTATTACTAATTCTAATTTCTCAGATTCTCCCATAGCAATAATTAATAATAAGGCTGAGTTTAAATCACAATGTTTACCATCATTAAATAATCCTGTGGACCTGCATAAATTATTATCGCTCTTTTCTCTCATCCTTAAATCTGTTAATAGATTTTTTTCTTTATAAACTGTTGTTATAGTATGATATACAGACATTTTTGATTAATGAAATCACAAAACGATTAAATACACTATGTATAATTATACTATTTTTTAATCTGCCAAATTAACCATTAAATTTAATAATGTGTAGCCCTTATGTTTATAAAATTTTGACAAATAGATAGTGGATAAATATTATAAAAATTTATTAGTATATTAATTATTATGCAGTCTGGCATAGATGCCCAAGATATTCTTTAATATGTTCATTAATAATATGATTATCTTTTAACTTTTTTCGCATGTTCTTGATTGCAGCTACATATTTGGGCTGAAATTTGCTTATATGTTGTCTACACTGATAACATAGATCTTTATAATCGAGATCTTGGATCTTAGGTACCTTGTGGCCTATTTCCAGTTGCTTAAACATTAAGTCATAGCTGTCAAACATTCTTATCACCATATCTAAAGCTGTTCTTGACATAAAGACATGGAGTACAGCCTTATTTATGTGCTGCCATGTTTTACAATTATTAAGATCATCTATTGCCTCTGACAATAAACTAGATAAATAATCAAATATCTTATCTGTATGTGGTGATAATGCTGGTATAATATTTGACGCAAACGTTACAATCTGTTCGTTAGATAGGCTCTCTAATTCATATTTAAAGTCTTGAGCAAAGAAATATAACAAATCGGCTATATCTAGCTTAATCTGCCTTATATCTGGTTTTGCCCTCACTAACTCTTGTATTTGGACTCCTAAACCTGGCATATTGAATAACATAGCTAATAAGATATATCTTTCTTCAGTTCCATAGCCATAACACCTTGTACAATACAACTCACCATTCAAGCTATATCCAAAATTATGTTCAAAAAAGCTTATAAACATTGCATTTAGCTCAAGGATATTAAACTCCTTTTTAACCTCATTTTGTAACAGTTGTGGCAATGGTAATTGATCACTTGCGTCACTATCTAATAATAAATATCTGAAATGATCTACATCTTTTCTAAATTTATTATATTGACCCTCTTTTTGATATGTGGACAATGCTGTTGCTATGCTTTTGACACTGATATCTAACAAAGTCTCTGTTTCAAAAATTGTGGATGACTGGTCACTGTCTTTTTGTGCTTCTTGATTCATAAATCTGGACATAATACCTCAAAATTTACATAAAGTATAAAATATTATTATACTTAATGATGATTAATAATCCTAATATAGCTTAGTGCATCTAAAATTTATAAATAATTTATTCAGTTGATATTAATTACCTTCTACAGCTATGTGTAAGATATTTCTTAACATTTTTGCTAATAATCTTACTACTTTTTAGTTTTGATTGTATTTGCTTTATTGTACACCCATGATATTCTTGGCTCATAGCCTGGAAATAAAATATACAAAGATACTGCAGCTCATTTGTATCTAGCCCTGTTTTTATTTCAGTATAGTCTAATATATTTATACAGTTTTGTAAAAATTTAAACAATGTGTTTAAAGCTGTTCGCAACATAAAGACATGTAGTACAAAATATTTGGTTTCTTGTGCAGATTGACAATCAGCAAGCTCTTGGGTACAGACTAGTAATAAATTAGCTAAATAATCAAATATTTTCCAGATATGCTTATCTAATTCTGGTATAATAGCTTTAGTCAATTTTATTAAGTGTTCTTCAGATAATTGACGCATGTAAGATGAATGATAGTTGATAAAGAAATATAACAAATTAGCTATATCTGGCTTAATGTGAATTATATCTGGTTTTGTTCTTATTAACGTTTTTATTTGTTCACCTAAGCCCGGCATATTAAATAACATAGCTAATAAGATATTCGATCTTCAGGCCAATAGCTTAGGTGACAGTTATAGCAGAAATCCAATAGAAAATTATATGTAAAATAGTTTACAAAGATTTCACGTGACCCAAATATAATAAGATCATCTTTAATCTTAGTTTTTAAAACTTGTGGCAAGTGTAATTCATCAATTAGGTCGCTGTCCAATATCCAAGATTGCAATCTAAATTGTGCTTTATGATCTTCATCTGTAACATCTAGTCTGTGTTTAGTAATGTTGTTTATAATCTTGTTTTTTACTTAGATGTGCTAAGGATTCTACTTTATGCACTGGTTTTGGCTCCATACACAGCATCATACTACTTGTTTGCATCATACTATATAATTTTAGTATTTATACCTCTTTATGTACCAATTCTGTTCTGACAATCAAAATATTATTAATATTATCAAAAACTATGGAAAACAAACTAAAAGGAGATAACGAGTATATTAAATACAAACGAGTGATAGGAGATGCTGATATCATTGGAGAAGACGAATATAACGGATATCTAAATCATACTATTACCAACCCTAAAATAAACATCAGCTACACAACCGAAAGAGGAGATTATATTTTCATTGACGAGGTAGCAGTGCTAGCTTATGAACATATATGTAATTTTGATGAATTTAAAGATAATTTGGATGGTGATATTTTAGATGCTGCCACTGTAGGTGCTGTGCAAGGTGACTTTTGTTCTTTTATAATTGACACTGATGATCAAGTTCGTACTTGTATTGGTAAAAACTTTAAAATACGTAAACTTGATTAATCTATTTTATATTTATTTATAATTTCTAATTTTAATTAAAAATTATATTTTTTTAATATCATATTTAAGATGTTTGAGTACTTCTAATGTATTCATCTATATCTGTTTCAAACTTATGTGCAGAAGTATATACTTGTTTCTCAAAGAAGTTTAATAATGGTTTTCCAGATTCTTCTATTTTAATTGATTTATTAGTACACGTTCTAACAAGACTTCTAAGTTCTTGAAAAATATATTCAAATTCACCATTATTATCTTTAAGGCAGCATATATAACACTTTGAACGTACTTTATCTATAGGTGTATTTAATTTACTGATACTTAATAGTTTTATACAAGCTGCGGATTTAGCAGCTGATTGAATAAATAATGGATTAAAACCTTGTACCCTATAAATGGATACATTATTAGGTTTATATTGCTCTTTATTTCTACAATCATGATTCTGTGTTACATAATTTTGTGCTGATGTAATAAAGCTTTCTATCTCTGCATGCATCAAACCTCTATGGCTTATAATATTCCAGTTTAAAAAATTTGTGATTAAATCATTAATGCAATCATATTTTCTAATGTTTTGCCAATAAAGCAAATAGTATAAAGTCATAAATTGACGCGATCTTAATACAATAACAATATTCTGTGTACATTTTACTCCATAAGTAAAGCTTAAATCCAAATCTGGCATTTTATAGCTTTTGGTGTCAAGCATCATTATAACTCTTTTATGACATGCGTGCTGTTTACAAAGAAATTTAGTAAGATATGCATGAGTAAGACCTATATCATCACGAGTATTAATTAATATATTAGGACTGTAAATATCTAAATTTGATAATCTTTCTTGTAATCTTGCTTGTAAAACCATAAGACCCTGTTTTGTTAAGTAGCTTAGGTTTGATCGCATATTATCATGCCTACAGCTAAAACCTAAGCTACTAATTGTGGCACAAACTTGATCTATATTATCTATACTTATATTTTCTCCTACTTTAATTGTTACTATCTTTTGTACATTATCATATACCAATGATGCTATTGTTGATATATGTTCACATAATTCTTCTCTAGAATGATAATATGTTAATATTGATGATGTTGATATTTTCAGCATATGTATACTGCTGTTGACAATATGTTTGATGCTATGTAACAGAGAATTGAAACTGCAACTTAACATACTCTGTTTTAAAACCCCTTGTTTAAATATTTGTACTATATCTGGGTCTATACTATGTAATTTTATATTACACAATACCTCGGAAAAAAACAATTTATTCTTATGATCTATTTTCCACAGCTTCAACATTACCATAAATTCTTTGGTCTCACTAGAATTTACTACCAATGATTTGGATTGCGCTAATACTATTATTCTACTTTCAAACATATTTAATATTGATTGGCATTCCTCTTGTAGTAATTTATGCAATTGAACATTATCAACATGACGAAGATTGTCCATAATAATATTAAATAATTTATTTAGGTTTGTATATAAATCATACTTGCTACTTATCTTCAGCTTTTCTAGTAGATAAAATAAAATATGCTGTTTCACAACTATATCCATAGACTGATATACAAATAATCGAATATCTGACATTTCTAGTAAGTTTTTTATACTAGTAACTTTATTTATATTAAGTACTTTGTTAGCATGCTGAGGTTGTTTTAAAAAATTATCAATATTGTCACATATTGTAATGATATCACCTTGGGATTTATCAGATTTATCTAAATATCTTGGAGAACATAATGCTAAGGCTGCCTCTGGTATAGTATTAAATAGTTTGATATAGCTTGCAACAATTGATCCAGGTAAATTAATTTTATCTACAATTTGTTGCTTTTCTTCTGTAGATTTATGGCTTAAATCAAAAATTTGATTTAATAAATCTTCAGATATAAATGTTTTACTACTTGTTTTACCTGTATATCCAACCTGCTTGCCAGCTTCTAATATAATTTCAGCTTTAGCTGTTTTGTCTATATTATTAGAATCATGAGTCCTAAATATAGGTGATAAACTTTTACTATTACCTCTTGAGTTAGATCTGGCCTGATATCTTGTATTATCCGGAGATATTTGCTTTAAGTTTTTTACTCCATTTGTTTTTTTATTTCTCTTAAGCTTTACTTCTTCCCAGCCTTGTTCTGAATTTTCTTCAGCTATTTCTGTATATTCTTTAGTATAACCTGTAGCCATTTTATTACAAAATTAATATAATTACTGACTTAGCAACATAGAATAAGCTAATATAATAATCTGTTTTTATGTTTTTCTTGGTAAATACACTTTGACACACTCTATATAGTCGTTATTTGTATTATTAGCTTCTAGTAAATTATTGCATTTGATTCAATATATTTATCTATAGTGCAACTATAAGGTTTAGCATTATATTTACTATGTTTTTTATATTGTCTCTTAACTATATTAAGAATATATTTATATATTATCCTCTGCTAATATTCTCTTTATGTTAAAAAAATCACATTTAAATCAAAACAATAATGAAGACAGAACAATGTTATAATTTTTTTTTAAGCTTGTATTATCAAAATAAATATCAAAAACATGAAACCAGAAGATACATTTATTAGTAAAGTTGAAAAGCTGCATCAAGATTTAAATATACAAAAAGGAAATATAGAATGTATAGAGCTCAGTACAGATGCGATAGAAGCTATTAAAAAAAATAAAAGTTTAGATACATGTTTAAGAGAGAGGGTGAAATTTACCAGTTTACCTAAAAGCTATATATCTAATCCTCCCACATTCTTTGCTGGTTATTTACCAGATTTAGAATTTGCAGCACAAAATAATAACTATCCATTTATTTTCAGCTTAACTGACTTTAATAACCTAAATACAGAAATACAGACTCTATTAGCTGAGATAAGAGTTATAGTATCAAATTTAAAATCTGATACAGACATACAAGATAATCTAAATAAACTTGTAGATCAGCTAGATCAATTAAATTATCAAGAGATTTTACAGGATGGCAATATCAGTAAAATAACCCAATTACCTAAACTAGATAATAAAACTTTACAGTATGGAGTTTTACCTTTAGCCCATTCTTTTGTAGATAATTTAAAGCAAGATTACTTAGCATTAAGCGAATATATTAGTGCATGCAACAATCTCAACAATGTTGTCAGAAAGAATATCTCTATAAATAGAGCTGAGCATAAGCTTGATTGCTTATTGGACTTTATTCATGAACTAGATACTAAAGTAATGGAATGGTATAATGCTAATGCATATCCATATTTTAGCCATACCTACATAATTAATAAAATTACAACGTCTCACCAACGTGGTAACAGGTACTCTAATCCTCAATATATAGTTGCGCCTATTTGGTCAGAAGGTAAAACAGCTAATGCAATGATTTATGTAGCATTTTTATATAATAAATTTCTCAACGAAGTAGATAAGATCGTATCAGAACATATTGATGGTAAAAGCAATAATAAAAAATTGAGATGGTATCAGTTTAAAGCAAATAAAGCTAACTATATTAAATTATTTGGTATTGTATGCATCTTTGGTATGATAGGTGCATTAGCGATCAAATTACGAGGTCCAAAATCCACTCACACAAAACATAGACCAAAGAGAGTAATAGTATAAGATATAAATTTATAGTTTTAGAGCATTAAATATATGATCGAGCATAATTCATTTAGTCTGTTTAAAACATAATGCCACGCCAAATTGAAGAACAAGTAAATAAGCTAGAAGTATTAGAAAAAAACTATAATGATGGTGCAATTATTACAGCCCCTACATATGAGGAAGCGTTACAACAATATCAAAATAATAAATATAATAACTTATTACATGAATCATTGCAGTCTAGACTTAAATTTACTTCTAGTAATAAATCATTAATAACAAATATTGTAGATGTATTTAGATACTATATTAGCAATATAGCTGTCACTGCGACAGCTAATAAGTTTTCTTATGCTTTTTGTATTGTGGATCCTACAGAGTGTGTTGATATAGTACAGGCTTTAGAGATAAAATATAAAACATTATTGACAAATTATCAACAAAAGCTTGAAACTCTGCCACATGTAAAAATATCAGATTTAACTTTAGCATTAGCTGGAACAAATAGTTTGGCTGATGTAAATTTACAATTAGATTTAGATCACTTTCCATCTACATTACAATCACAGGAAAAAAGCTTATTATTATCCGATAAGTCGGAAGAATTTAATGCAGGGGTTTTGGAAACAGCTAAGAATAAGTTATTAAGCTATTTGTCCGTAGATAAACAAATAGAGGCAATGAAAATAATGGAAAATACTAATAATAAAGCTTATATAGATATATTTAACAAATTTATATATGATCTTAATAGAGAGAGTTTATTATTATTTTTAGAGCACTCACAGCAGTATTTACCACAAGATATCAGCTTCCAGACATTAATATTAGATGAACAGCGAAATGATATTGATAAACACAATATTGCTCCGATAGTTATAAATGGTGCAACTGTAAATACTATGATGTATATTGTACAAACCTATAATAAGATCTTTGATGAACTATTAAAAGTTTTTAAACTAAATGCTCAAGAATACAGTATTATATACCAACAAGATCAGACAGATATAAATGAAAATATTGATGATACTCATACTCAAGATATAAATAATACAAAACTAATTGATGAACAAAACAGCGAACAAGAATTAGAATTGAAACAAAACAGAGACTTGGATAAGACTATCACAGACTCAACAGAGCAAATAATTAATGATCAAAATCAAGAATCTACAACCAATACTCAAGAACAAATAGATAAGTCTTTAGTACTAAGCAGAGTAAACAGCGCATTAGACCTTAACACAACTCAATCTGATATAGATATTAAACAAAGCATTAAACCAAATAATATGTCCTATCTTAAAATTAGCGCACTAGGCTTTGGAGTCGCTTTAGTACTGGCAATAACAATATTGATAGCTATGCAACTTAAAGAAAGTAATGGAAAAAAACGGGCTTCTACAGCACAGAAATTAGTTAAGAATATATAAAAACTACATATTCTTACTCTATAATTTTATACTACAGTTAAGTTATAGCTTGTAAACACTAAAATCAGTGTTTTATAAGTCAATATCTAATATTATATAAACACCAATGCCTGCAAAAAATACTAATCTGCAAAATCAAAATAATGCTAACGTTAAGGCCAGATTTCATCAAGGTCACGTACCGTATGATAAGTCCAGTCCTAATAAACATATAAATGATATATGTAATTTTTTACAACTAAAACATGTTTCATTTTTTAAACAAGAAATGGAAGATATTACTGATTTTTGGTCAGAAATTATAAAGCGTATTCAGTATATATCCCACAATAAAAAACTAAACGATAAACTTTCTATATCTGTTGCAGATTTTAAGTATCCTACAGATGTTAAGTATACTGGTGGAGCAATATTATCTATAGTAAAAGAAGCTATTAAACATATCTCAAGAACAGAGGTCCAGGAAGTTGCATCTGATTTTGTAAATAATAAATATCCTAATACTATTCATGACTGGTCTATATTACCTGGGCTAACAGATCTGGAAACAGAAGTAAATAAGTTAAAGATAATAGACTTAAAAAATATCACTGGAGATATTAGCTCCGATATTGAAAACCTTAAAGTCTGGAACAATATATTAGGTATCTTTAAAACTAAATATCAACAGCTTGTCGCTGAAGTTCAGCTCTTACCAGAAATGGAAAGATTAATATTCTCAGAACTTTTATACAATATAGATGATTTTATAATACATCTATACTGTAGGTCCTCTGAGATTATGTTTCATAATGATCTTGATTTAACAAAAGACGAACAATTAACTAGCTTATATGGTTTGATGCCAACAGGTAAAATTGGAACACATAACATAACACAGACTCGAGATAATATATTATCCAGCAAGCATTATATTGATTTTAATATTCAAAGAAATCAGCTATCTGTACCTGTATTAGCTAATAATCGAGCAACTACTGGAGATTTTATCTTAAGTAGTTTATTAATACAATATGCATATTGGGATAAGATACAAGCAATTGCTAGTAGCATTAACCAAGCTTCACAATTTGCTAATCCAGATAATGTAAATAGTGATGTAAATCAAAATAGTTTACCAGCAATTGATGTAAATAAAGATTTAAATGCAGTTATAAATAAAACAGCATCAAACTCTATGTTTAGTAGTTGGTTTGATAGTCTAAGTAAAAAAGTATTATTTATTACTATTATTTTAGGAAGCGTATCAATAATGGCTATGATAGTATTTTATTCAACAAGTAAAAAAGCATCCAATCAGATAGTAAGCAAAAATAAAGATGCGCATCAGCATAAGGAGACAGTTTAAAATGATGGTATAAAAGCATAAATAAAGCAGATAAAATAATCAAAAGTAAAAATGCCAATGCAATCAATGATTCCTACCGCTGCTTTAATAGCTTCTATAATATTTTTAGCACATAACATACAATATATTGTATCTAAAAGTGGACATCATAATTTATCCATTATAGCAATAGGTATAGTAATAATAGGTATATTATTATTAGTAAAATTAGCTAATAGAGCAGCCCAAAAAACTATATTATTAGACAATACAGATGAAATAAAAGCCAAGAAAAACTTTGATCTTAGCCTTATAATAGATCTAATATTACTAATAGTGATAGGGATACATTTAGCATATAAAATTCTAAATTTAATCTATCTACAACAAACGCCATCTTCATTAGTTATAGCATCTGCGTTGGGACTATATGGTTTTATATTCAATATATTTAAGATTGATATTTCTTATCTAATGATAATCAGTGTACTAGGCTACTATGTAAATACAGATACAATTCTAATGACTCTTACATCTTTACTACCACATATGTTTTTACGCTGTATACATATATTTATGATAACACACACTTTTTTAGGATTACTTTTTAGAATTTTAAGATTTGGATATAATAGTAAATAATATATCCTTATAGGCAAGAATTTATATTAAACCTTGTCATTAAGTAATTCTGAGCTTGCTAATGTATTTTCTTGAGTTATGTTTTGTATTGCTTCAAGTATTAAATTTTTAATTCGAGGATTATTAGTATCTAAGCCTTCTATTAAATTGTTGAATACTTCATAGGCTGCTAATTCTAAAATAGTTGCATAATATTTATTATGATACATCTTAATTCTTGCTTGGCAAATTTTATTTAACTCTATCTGTACCTGGTTAAATATTATGTTCAACAACTCTGTTGCGTTAAGTAGTTTATCATTCATTACAAGTATATTACATATATTAATAAATCGAAGAGCATTATCATATAATTTTGAGTTTAACACTTCCTCTACAACAATGGTTGCATCATAGATATGCAATAAAGCTTGTAGTTGTAAAATTAATTGCTTTAGATCAGCAGTATTTAGGTCAGTAAATTCAAATTTAATATTGTGTGGATCAAATATCCCTTGGTGTCTTTGTACTAAGTCTGCTGAACCAGTAATTATTGCATTTAAGACACTATATAATTCATCCACATTACTGCATTTATCAATTTGTATACTATTGAAGATTGTTGTCAACTTAGCATACATATCTCCAGTTACTAAACCTGCTTTTTGAGCAACGTATATTTTCTTACATAGAGCTAAAGCAAAACTTATCATGCTAGCTTTATCCTTAGCATTTTTTGTACCAGCACATATATTATAAATATCTTCTAGATTGTATTTGCACACTTTTGGAGCCTGTGTATCCAATACAGTTTGAACACTAGCAGGATGGTGATCTTTTATCGCATGATGTTGATCTTGGACTGCAAGCATAATCCAGTTCATTAACTGATAAGCATCTTTCAAAGTCATTACCTCATAGTTTATTATTGGACTCTTATGCTTTTTTGGACTTGATATTCTACTTTTATGCACTGTCTTGTTTTGATTATTAAAACTACTATCTTGTTGAGGAGATTTTACTCTAGGTATAATCTTAGGAGCTCTACCTAGCTGCACATTGTCTTGTACATGAGATTTGCTAGTAGTATCTTTTTGGGAAGCTGTCATTCTAGGTATAGTAGCTGGAGCTCTACCTTGGTAACTATTTACATTATTTTGATTATAAGACATTTTGTACAATAATAAATTCCAAAATAAAATATCTATAATACATTATTATAATATATATGAAAATAAATAGAAATATATAAATAAAAAAAATAATAGAAATAACTACAGATTATAATTAATTTCAGTGTTGGTAGCACATACATTAAAAACTTATTATGTAGATATATTATACATTCAGATTTTTATTAGTTTTTTATAAAAATATGACATTTCATAATTTAATAAGCCTCGATAGCTGCAATAATTTATCCGCTTTAATAAAAGATATTAATGATACAACTTCTAAAATTAACCATGCAAATCCAGTAAATGTGGAGATTATAACAAATGGAGGTATGCCAACAAAATTCGATTTTGAAAAACTTAAGACTGAGAATAAAGCGCAAAAAGCATTATTAGAACAATATAATGTTTGTATTCCACAAACCATAGCTCTAGATCCCCAAATAACATATGAGCATCAAAAGAATAAGTTTATAATTAATATTAACGATACCAAATGTATAATTTCAGGAGAAGAAAGCTGTTATACTGATACAAGCTTAAATTATAACATTTATTTCTTTGGTAGTATGAAAATCTTTAATACAGAGACAGATAAACATATGTTTCAATTTTTAGCTGACCATTTAACAAAATATCAGGTTCCTATTTGTTCAGTAACAAAAACAAGTAGCTCACTACAAGAAACAGTAATGATATTTATAGAGCCAAATAATCAAACAACAAGTCTTAGTCGAAACAGGAGTAATAGGGGTATATTATCAAATTGTACAATAAGGAATACAGCATATAATTGCCAATTTTACAATATGACTACAAAATCAAGCTGCACACAAAACTATAAAAAATTTGCAAACAAAGGCTTAAAAAGAAAAATATATACAAGCCAAAGTAAGACAAACGCTAATAAAAAAACTAAATAAATATATACTTTTTTATCAAAAAAAATATATAAGTAGTCAATATTGCGTTGTTACAGGCTTGCAATTTATAATAAATGGTTATAATTAAATCAAATTTAGATATGACAAATAATATTAATATAGTAATGATAGGCGCACCAGGTTCTGGTAAATCTACTTTAACTAAAAATTTAGAATTAGTTTTAACACAAGAATACCCAGACCTGAAGGTAGGTGTAGCTAAGGAAGTTAATACACCTGGATTTGAAGAAGCTATTGCTGAAATGATAAATTCAGATGCAGCGTACTATAAATTAGATACAAATAAAACAACTGAACAACAAGAACTTAATAAAGCCGGCGAAAGAGTAAGAAATGCTTGTACTGGCTTGACGAATGTATTTGCTGAAACTGTTAAGATAGTAATTAATAATGATAATAATAATAATGTTATAATTCTTGATGCATCAGTAGGAGTTAAAAATATTTATAATAATGCTTATTTTCCTACACTATACCCAGAGGTTGAAGATCTAGAACAAGATTTTATTTACCACACTTATGACAGCTTACAAGCTTCTAGAAAGACAATATTTGTGCTATGTAATCCAAATCATAGTAATTACCTCGACATCCAAACAGGAATAAAGTTGAGAGAAGCACAAGATCCAAATAGACAAGGAGAGTATCAATGGCTTTGTGAAGAAAAAATTGATGGCTTAACAAGACTAGAGAGGGTACTGACTGTGTCAATAAATAAAATTTTCCCAATGATAAGAAAACATTTTCAATATAAAGAGTTTGTCTGGGATATAAGCAACAGTCATAGTGAAGAAGATTCTGCCAAATTTTGTCGAGACTTATTAGCTTCCAACTTAAAATAGTAAATAACTTAAGTACAAAAAAAGATTAATATTAGTAATAAACTTTAAATTATTATTAGTAATTAAATAAGCTTAAAGCTTTTAGTTATTTTTTGTGCTTTTTTAATATAAATAAAATATATGAAAAATAAAACATTTGAATCCATAAATACAAGCTCTGAGCAAAATATATATGACTGTATTGTTGTAGGAGGTGGTATAGCTGGTGTAGCTGCTTGTATTTATTTAGCAAGAGCAAACAAAAAATTTGTGTTGTTGACAGATTTTATAGGAGGTCAGCTAGATTCAACTAAAGATTTAGAAAATTATCCCGGCTTTATTGGATCAGCAAAAGATTTTATCAATAATTTACATGCTCAACTAGAACACTATAAAGTCCAAATAATAAATAAGAGAATATCGTCTATAGAAGATAAAAATACACATCTAGAAGTTTTAATAGGAGAAGATATAATAAATACTAAATACGCTATTGTAGCTACAGGATCTAAATATAATACTATATCCTTTCCCTCTATTCCATATAAACAGTTTCACTTAAACAATATTCATTATTGCGCACTTTGTGATGGTTTTGCTTATGATAAAATGAAAGTTGCTATTATGGGTGGAGGTAACTCTGCATTTGAAGCCTCACTAGATTTAGCAGAAAGAAATGAAGTTACAATTTTTAATAGAAGTGGTAATTTAAGAGCATCCGAGTGGTTGCAAAATAAGGCTACAGACAACAATGTTACTGTGTTAATGTATAAAAGTATCATAGATGCACAAAAACATGGTAATGGATTAAACTTACATGTTAAAGATAATGTGACGGGAGATATCACTATAGAATATTATGATGGTTTATTTTTATGTATAGGTTTAATACCTACATCTGATACAATAGAAGTACAAAAAGATTCTACCGGATATGTAATAGCTGATAGATATGGCTTAACAAGTAATAAAAGAATATTAGTAGCAGGTGATATAGTATCTGGAAGTAACAAACAAGCTATTGTGTCTGCTGCATCTGGTACTGATGCTGCTCTTTGTGTTATACAAATGTTAAATAAAGAAAAGTAAATATGATTGTTAAAATTAATAGTTTAGATATAAATAATTCTACGATTGTAAGTATAAGTCCAAGCTGGTTTAGTTGTAAGTATTGTGTTTGGCTAAACAACCTGTTGGCTGAACATAAGTGTAAACATATAATGATTAAGATTACAGAAGCAGAAGCTATAGAACTAAGGACAATCTTAGATACATATTCAATAAGATTAAGCTTTCCTTTAGTCTTTAGAGCTGAATCTTACTCAGCTACATCTTGTGCTTTGTTTATAGAAGCTTTAAAAAACCAACAATTAGATTTTATAGGAGGTTATACTGAGTGTGTAGAGTTTTTAAGCGAATCTAGTAATTAAAATAGCAGTCAATATTAAACTGGACATTTTAAATATATCCAATAATACGTCTACTATATTTCTGCTCATAGTAAATAAACTTCTAATTATACTTAAACAATATCTTAGTAATATAGATAAAGCTCTACCTATTAATAGTGAAGATATGATATCAAAACCAAAATGATATAGCTTAATACTACTAGTAATATAAGCAATATATGATAATACTAAGCTAATAGTAGGATAATAATCTTGTTTATTTGTCATAATAGCTATTTCCCATAATCTTGTATGCATTATTATTGCTGCTGTAGTCATACAAATTGTAAACTGAAATTCATTTTCTAACTTAATTAAGAATATTTTATCTAACATAGAATGATGGTATGCTAAAGCTAAAGGTATTCCTATTACTATAAGATAGAACAGAAATAACATATAAGAATTATGAAGAAAATTTGCTAATTTTTGATATTTATTAATATAGATTTTACTTACTGTTTCTAAAGGATTGCTCATAATAGCTGTGAAATTATGTGCTGTATTGTTGATTATATAAATTACTTGTACCTTCTGATATTCATCTAAATTAATACGTGTAATAAATAAAAATATATCTACAAAAAAATAGCTAACTATATTTTCTATTGCTGCAAATGCTAAGTAATGTGTATTTCTAATATAACTTATAGTTGGTATAAATATTTTAGGTAAAAGAATTTCTTTAAAAAACAAGCATAGAGATATGTAGTATGAAGTAAAAGATACCATACTAATAAACATGTTAATTACAGTATATAGTTTTAAATTTAGCTTTATATTTAATAATGGCAATATTATTAAGTACATTAAAGTTACAACACTAAGTTGAACATAGTTAATTATTAGATTGACTGGTATAATAGAAATATAATCATTTACTGTTCTTATAGCACTTATCAGAGAAATAATATTCCTGGAATATATTATTAAAAAATAGTATTTAAATTCAGAGGCTAATATAATTCCATAGAACATAAGAGCAGATAATAATAATGTCATCAAAATACTTGTAAACCCTAAGTATAGTATACATACAAACATTGTTTTTCTGACTTCATCTTTTAAATTTTCATGTGATATATTGTTGGAAACCTTAAGATTATAAATAGATTTAACCATGGTTTGTTCACAAAACTGTGCTGTACTATATCTATATATTTGTGCCGATCTATCTAAAAAGGTAAAGTTTAGACCGCTATTTTTTGCCAGAGCTAATGCATTGAATTCATAATTATATTTTATATTATTGGCAAATCTAAATATATTGATTGATAATAAATAAAATAAGCTCGATAGTAAGTGTTTTTTTACCATTTCAAATTCTGGTATTAAAAATATTTGTTTTAGTTTTTGGAACATACTGAGTTTATATAATGTTACTTTTAATCAATTTGTGTTTAGTTGTGATAAATGTGAAAACTAATAATTTGTACTATTTATTATCACATTACAATATGCAGGATATACATTTAAATATTCGATATTAGTAATAAAGCTGGTTTGTAAAGTATTAATATATGATATATTAAGCATAATGAGCATTATGGAACTTAGAGCTTTATTTTTATAATATAGGCTACATGTCAGAGCGCAACTTAATATTATTAAAAAATTTTATATATTTATTTGAGAAACTTAATATGATATCTATTCCTATACAAAATAATAGTCATAATCAAAGGATAAGTACCTCAAATTATAAAGTTAATACAACAAGTAATAATATCTCTGATAAAAATTTAAGAGTAAGACAAGAGAAATTAGTAAACAGCCTTAGGAATCTTCAGTATGAATGCAATCAATATTTTAGCATTAAGCAAAATATAAAGAATGGAAAAAACATTATGAATAATAATCTTAGTTTTGACATATTGATTGATGCACACCGTAAGCTATTTGAGACAAAATTACATACTTTACAAAATATAATTAGTACATCAAATCTATCTAGCCTGTTGCTTAAAGAATATGAAGCTTATGCACAAGAGTTATTAAGTGAGTTTGATAATCTCAAAAAAACTTATTCATAACAATCTTTATATCAGTAAAGCAGAATTGATAATGTATATTACACTAAAATATCAATTAGATTACTGAGGTCGTAGTCCCATAGCCCCCCACATTTAATTGTTGTAGTGCAGTATTGCCTAATGCAGCGCGTGCTCTAGCATCTTTCCTTCTCTTGCCAAGTATTCTGCCCCTAATAATTCCGTCACGTTTTCTTAGATCAAACCCCATAGCTATCATAAGACATATCAATATTACTGCAATAGGTAGAGAAACATACATTGGCAGAAGATTTATCACAGCTGTGGCTGTTTCTATAGGACTTTCTTGAAAACAAAAGAATTCAAACAAAGATGCAGCAATATCTGCATCAGTTTCATTTATAAGATGCATAAATCTTTCTAAATATGCCTTATTATTAATACCCATACTACATAAAGTGTTATAATACTGTTCTGCGTCTGTTGCTATAGTAGTTATATTAGGCATTATTGTAGTAGTAGTCATGCCATGTATTATATCTGTAGAAATAAAACTATTAGATAGAGATAGTTCAAAATGGCGTACATTTTGTATCAGTACACTTTTTTGCACACAGGATAATAAGCCAGGTGTATTTTCAAATCCTGCGGGTACACTAAAGCATCTAACAGTACTACTTTCTAAGTAAGAATAAAACATAGGATTACAATATTTAATTATATCTAATATACAATTCACACCGCTTTTAATATGCTCAATTACTAAGCAAAAAGTATTACTATTTATAGGATTGATATCAAATATCTGTAGCCCACAATATACTTGTTTAGCCTGATTAGTTAATACAGTACAAGTAAAATTAGTTATTCCTGACTTTATATTTTGATTTAAAGATCCTAGAATACTTTGTAAGCACTGATAAGATTCTGTATTATATGATATTACATAAGAACCATTAGGATATGATCCCATTATTCCTGCATCTAGATCTGTAATAGGTCTTAACATAACACCACAAGCTCTTACAGGACAAACCATACATGCATGAAATTGTGATGTAGTTTGCAAAAACATATTATTTGTCCACTCTAAAGATATTAAATTCATAAGTTCAGCTTTACAGTTATATACAGTCCTAATAGTGTTATCTATTATCCCAATCCAAAATGAACGATTTAAGATACCAAACTGAACAAATTTATTACCATCTGCCAAGCTAATAAGAGCATCGCCTGCGCCATAATTTGTAGCTATTGTAGTATTTGCAATTAAACAGTTCAGGCTTTGGAGAGTAAATTCTGGTTTAATATCTACAAATCTCAAACTATTAAAAGTGCAGCTAGAATTTTGATTACTTAGAAGAGACCAATGTATTGTTGATCTACATGCTTCTAACATTGCTTGTATACATGGTAAAATTACATTACCAGCCTGTGCAATACATACCTCTACAGCTCCATCTTGCATAATATCTATCTGTGATACCATTTCAGGACAAAATAATTCACCATTTTGACCTCCATAAGTCTCTAATTCACGCCTGTAATTTTCATTATCTATATGATATATTGTTGGCATTAAATATCAATTTTGTAATAATTATATTACTATTTTTATGTATAATAATTCTGATATTATGGCGTATCCTATATTTTATATGTACACCATATAATAAATACAGTCGCTCAACACGCTCATGCGGTAAATCTAACTATGACAGCTATATCATTATCTGTATCAGGCTTATAAATCTTTAATTTAAATTATAAATAATTTAACATAGCATTTAAAAAAAATACTAACTTCTTAACATGACAAATGAAAATCAAGCTATAACACTAAATCATCAAAAGAAAAAAAACAATAAATTTTTAATTATATTTTTAATTATAGCTATGTTTGGTGGGACAATACTTGCTGGTATTGGTATTTATTTTCGGGCTGGAATATATCATTACAAAGATATTAGCCAAATTAAAGATCAAATTATTAGAGTAAAATCTCATATTCATGACCAAACAATTAATACTAATAAGGAAGAAATTAAGCTTGATGATTATAATAATGCTCATGTATATACTTATCCTTTTTCTCAGAGTGCTAAAATAGAATACAGATGTAAACAAATTGAGGACTTGTTTAATGATAATTTTATGGATTATATGCATAATCAACAACGGCATATTAATGATTTATATACTACTAAGTTTGATTATACAGTATCTATGTGTTTAGATGAAAACAGAATAATGAATAGTATGAAATATGTCACATGGGAAAATATGTGCCCTGACTATCAAAATGTTAATTTAAATCTACAGGATATAGAAAAGCCTAATAATCTTGTACAATTACCACTGAAGTCTAATCCTCAATTACAAAACAATGATGATCTTGAACTTTATGACAGTGTGGAGCAAATTGCAGACAGTGATCCTATCAGAGAAATATGGGAAACTACTAAAAGCAAATATGACAATATAAGAGATGGAGTTGCTTTACCATTTCCTATTATTGAAAATAATGCGCGTATTTGGTATGTAGATGAAGATATTTTAGTTTGTGAAAACAATACAAACACAGAAGTAGATAAAGCAATAGAGCAAATAGAGTTTATTTGTATTCCAAGAAAACTAAATATTATTAGTATCAGTGATGGTTTAGTCCGACATAAGCAGGCAACACTAGCATGGTTAAATAGAATAAAAGTTATAACTGGTAAACTATTAGTCTTATTTAATCCTATTATTAATGTACAAAGCATAGTTTTAAAACATAAAGCTTTATCAAGTAAATTAGCTCTCATGAGACTGGAATTTAAGTTTGATAAATCAATCGGACAAATAGAGTTAATTCAACAAGTGCTAAAAAGCGGAGGTTGTGCTAGTCTGGTGAAAAACCAATTTAGCAAAGATGATTTTTATCCATTGAGCTATTAAATCTTAAACTATATTATATTACCTAATTTATATATTAGATTTATAGTATTTATATACTATTATATATTTAAGATAAAAGATAATATGTTGTTTAGTCATCATGCTGTATTAAGTTATCACGATTTATATGCTACTAATACGAATAATAATACTGATAATGCATTAGATTTGTACTCAAGACAGGCAGAACAATCTGAAGGAGCTCCTGATATGTCTTCAGATATAGTAAGATCTGTACAAAATTATCATTGGTTTACTGCTGAGTTAGTGGAAGAAATTATTAGTATATCAACCTTAACTGATATTAGACCAGATTCAATTGTAGTATCTGCTTACAAAAAAGGCGAGCATAATAAATCAGATGCTAAATTGACAGTAATATTAAGTGATAGCAACGCTTTAGAGCAAAGTTTAAATCATGATACTGTTAGCCAAACCCATGATCATCAAGAAATTTTAAAACAGATCAACATCTCACAACAGTCATTACCTCATTTGCTTGAAGGACAACAATGGGAAGAATATATACAGTTTTATAAACCAATACCAGCAAATATTGGTGTAGAATCTGGTGCGAAAGCTATTATAGGTACTATGGCAATTTTAAATGGTAAACAATATTTTAGCTTTATGACACAATCTAGCTCATTTGATACATCGGTTGCTAAGGCATATATTTTAACACAGCAAATATTATCTGAGGCTTGTAAAAATGTAGCGAGCCGCAAATTACAAGCACAACAGGCAGATGCTAAACGATCAGCCTTTGATAGTGCTAGGCAATGTAGTGAAAATTAGTATATTAAATTATAAATATAAATCGCTAATTAAAAAAGTATTATTTTATAAAAAGTTTTAAATTTTATTAGCCTCTTAGTTAGTATCGTAGATTAATGTTGACTATGTATTTGTGTAAGAAGTTTTTGTTGCATAAGTTGATTTAATCTCTCTAATTCCACAACTTCATTATTTGTTTTGTTGGTACATAATACTTGATGTCTCATTTGATGCTCAAAGATACTGTCATTTTTATCATTTTCCGCAGATATAGTAGGAAATTTAAGAACACAGCCTCTCTCCTCTGCTATCAATCTTATATCATTATGATGATTTTTAAAACTAGACATGATTATTGATTTTTTATAATATATTGTCAATTTAAGATTAAGTCAAGTTTAATTGAATTAATTTAGTAAATTTATACTGCTAAATTGTTTATAATTTATTACTACAAATTATAAATCATTAATCTTCGTTAGTACAAATATCTTTTTTTTAATGTCAATAATATTTTTTACCAGATATTAATTATCTAAATACTGATTAGTTATTATATTGTTTTATCTGGATTAGTATTTAGTGCCAAAAACATTTTTTTTAGCTCTCTATCTTCTTGTGGAGTAAGCGCATATGTTACCCTATCTGCCATACTACCAGTAACAATTATCTGTGTCTTATACATAATACGAAGTTTTTGAGAGACTGCATCCTCTGCTCCATCAATATGAGCACAACTTTGCTTTGCATTGTTTAGATCCAACATCGCTTTTCTTTTTTGTGCTTTTCTCAAATCAGACATAAATTCAGACGGATTAGAATGCTTTGGAGATGTTATCATACTGTTGTTAAATATATCTTTTGTCGCTTGGGAATCTAAATTAATTGATACTATAGGAGGATCTAAATCAATAGTATTAGCTGAGCTAGATATATGAGTATTATTATTTATTGTTACATGACCTTGTTCTAATGACATCTGTTGTCTTAATTTTGGCTGTGACATTTTTGATAAGTTAATTTTCTGTCTGATTAAATCTAGCTGACTACTGATCTCGTCTTTAATTAATCCATCTTCTGCCTGATTTGTCTGCTGCATGTTTCTTCTATTGATTAGGGCTGCTATGTTTTTATTATTGCTGCTTACTTCATGGATTGCTTTTACAAGCATATATATTGCTTTTTTTCCTATAAGTGTATGTGACTCTCCATTTACCAACAGATTTATAGTTTCTATATTTTTTTTATAGTGAGGTGAGTTAAATACCTCCACAATATGTGATGGTAGAGGTTTAGTTACAGTAGTACTAGATTGAATCTGCTTTGGAACAATGTTGTTTAATGATGTATTAGAAGTATAAGCACACAGTGTATTAGATGTGTTGATGGCTGTCTGTAAAGTATCAGATGTATTAGTTGGTATTGTTAAGCATATTGGATATAATACCCGTGTTGTTTCAAATTCCTCATTTGACTCCCCTAATAATTCCATGAAGCTAGCTTCAGCATCTAAGGGATAAGTTATTAAATTTTGCTCTGTTCCTGTAATAGTTACATCAGCAGTTGTAGTATAAGTATTAGACATTTTATATAAATATTTAACTGAAATTAGTGATTATTATATACTAAGATTAATGTGAATTAAATATTATACAAAGATAGAAAATTATATTAAATATAAAGCATAATTTAATTATTAATATAAAACCAATATGAGTTTACCATTGACAGACACGAATAAAATTTACGATATCATAGATAAGATAGAGGAGTTTGTTAATACTGAATTATCTCTTATGCTAAATATTGATACAGACATATCTTTAACAAAATTTATAGATAATTTTTTAGTTCAACATGAATTATTAAAATTAGATACAACAATAAATGAAAGTACATATAAATCCATTGCTAAGATTATTGGATCTAGATCTGTAAATGCTTTATACAAATATATAGATTTAAATAACAGAGGGAAAAAATTATCTGAATACTATACACAAGAGTTAATTGACTATGTATGTCAGACATATGGTAAGAATAGTACTCTAGATACATCAGAAGCAAATCTACAACTACAGCTTCAAAAAAAAATAAAATTTGCTGATGATATTTTTACTAAGTTACAGCACCAAATTGAAAATAATAGATTATTAAAAGAGGAGATACATCAAATAAAACAGGAATATGATATGAAGCTACAAGAAATAAATGCTAAATATCAAGATTTATTAAAGCATAGTAATGCTAATACTGAGAATAAATTATTTAATAATACAAGCATAGTTGCTGTGTTATCAATAATATTAATCATAACTTTAATAACTACATTGTTAAAAAATAAACCAGTTAAACACTATAATCATAAAGGTCAGGTATTAGGCACAAAAGCTTAATATTTATAACACAGGGTATTAAAAATTTTATAAATTATGCTGCTGAAAATTATGATTCATAATCATAGTGTGATACTTAATAGTTTGAGCTAATTTGAGATTACTTTCTCTTATCGTGTTATATGCATTTAAATCTCTGTTTAATGTTGTTTTTTGTTGTGTTAAATTAGCTAATATTTTAGCATTTTCTTCTGATATTTCATTATCAAACTCTAAATCTTCTTCCATCTCATCATTATTCTGAATGGCTTGATCTTGTTCTATAGCATCATAATATTGCATATCATATTTGTTAGGCACAATAGAATTAATCTTAGCATTTATAATATTTAGTTCTGCTTGTATTCGATCTAATTTCCTATCTAGCTGTGTCATTATAGCTTCTATCTTTGTATTTAGGACATGCATATCTAATATATCTTGTGCTTGTAATTTGATTTTGTGCCATTGGCCTAATTTATTATTAAGCACGCTTTTGTGTAATACTAGACCTTGAGCAATGTTATCATTTTCACTTGTATTTTTATCATTAAGAGTGGATGTTAAACTTGGAAGCTTTGTAGGTTTAGGTAAACCTGGATGATGGATAGATTGAGGTAAGTTGATAAGCTTTGTAGATTTATTGACATGTTGAACTTCATTTTTTAAATATTGAGGCATTATTGTTGATCTTTTACTTGAACTGGCAGATCTGATTTTTGGTAATATTGCTGTACCACTAATACAACATGATTCTAATGTATTGTCAGTAATAATACTCCTACTACGAGGAGCGCTATTTCTAAAATTATTAATATAAGACATATATAAGTTTTTAATAAAAATAAAGTAAAAATAAATTCCATTATATAGATACCAAGTATATTTTGTTCAAACAAACAATAATAAATGATATTTATAAAAAACTAAATAAATTTCAAATAATTTTGTATTAAGAATTTAAATATATTATTTTCTTCACTAAAGCATCAGGATTATAATTATCAACAATGAAATATGTTATTTTTATATATTATGATTAGAAAATATTAAATAAATTGATTGTGAATACTATTTAATAAAATGTATATAGCCAATACTGATAATATACAAGTTAGAAATATACACTTTTCTAATAAAGTTGAAGCTGAGAAATATAAATTAAAGCAAGAAACAACGAAGCGATCAAAATATATGCAAGCTCCTGAGATCAGAACATCAAAACTAGCAAATCAATATATTCCAAAAGCTAGTGAAATCAGTGGAGATTTTAATAAGCCTATTAACTATAAAAATATAGCCGTGCAGTCAGATAGTATAGACAAAGCAACAAAGCGGAAATTATTGAAATTTGTGCATCCAATAGGCCAACTAAATAGTACAGATCAAGATACATTAAATAAAAATTATCAGGAGGATAATGTGCTACTAGCAGATGAATTAAATCTTAGAGAATTAGAACAACTCAAGATAAAATCTATACACGAATTTGTTACTCAAAGTGGTTTAACTTTATTTAGTATTTTAGTAGCAGAAGATACTATTTACATAACTTTTAGGAATATGCCTATGCATGCTAGCTTCCTAAGTCTTAATAATTATGGAACAACTAATTTTAAAAACTCTATACAAGCATTTATTAATTTGGAGCCTATATCTAATATGTCACATGAACATGGCAACAAAATAAATAATCTGACACTAGAAGAGATAGTTGAATACGCTCTTACACTATATCCAATGCATGGATATAATGATATATCAAAATCAGTTAATAGAGGCGAGGTGGCATATCAGGCTCTTGCAGATATAATAGACAAAGATTGCAAAAATATAACAGAAATGAATAGTATTGTAGGCTTTATTATGGATTATATAGTTCAGATATTCATGCAACAAGATATAGCTGTATTTAATAAAATTAAAAAAATTAAAATTATTGGTCATGGTCGCTATGCTGCTATAGCTAATCATATGGCAAGAGTGCTTACTGATCCAAAATTCAAAACATTACAAACAGATGATAATTATCAGAAATTTTGGGATAAATTAGACAATAAAAAACTTAGTCCTGAAAATAAAGTTAGAAATACATTTGCTACATTGCTGCAAGAGCTTAATATTAATTGTATCTGTTCATCTATGAATGGAATTTTAGATCACCATATTACCGATGAAGATTTAAATAGATGTAAGAACTTAATTTTATATAGAGCACATACTATACCATCATTTATTATAAACTTAAGTAGATTGCAAGCAAAAAATAAACAAGACATAACTACCTATCTAATGCCATATCAGGATAATAATGATGTATTGCCATATATTTCTACACTGATGTCTAAAGAGCAAAATAAAAAATTAAAAAAAATAATAAAAGCTATTTATCTAGAAAGAATATATAAAGCTTCACATAAACTAGATAAAGTTAAAGATTTAAGTCTAATACAACAAGTAGAAAATATAATATCTCAAGATCCAAGTCCTAAAGGACAGATAATAAAAAAAATAATCTTAAAGCAGCCTGATTATAATATAAAAACTGCTGAATGGATGGTTTGATAGTTATTTTTGTTAATTAAAATATTTATAAACAAGATTTAGATCAATCTCTTAGATAATAAAGTTTTTAACTTATTTTATAGATCTCGAGTGATAAAGTCGTCTATTTTATGTATTACATTAGGCTTCTTATCTGGTTTTAGATGTGTAATCTTTGGATCGTCAGATTTCTTAATGTTGCCCGATACTGGTAAACATAATAAAAATCCCTTGACACAATCTCTACAAGCAAAATACCTGCCAGGTATAGTTCTAAACATATTATAAGTTAGTCCACAAATAATTGCGCCTAATAATCCTAGTCCAATACCACCTACAATAACTAAAGGGACATATTTTTCAAATTCTTGGTAACTATTTAAACTATTAATATTATGAGACATGGTGTTTTATTAAATATACTAATTAAATTAAAATTTTTAGTTAAATATAATTTTAAATACACTTTTATCGTTTTTATGTATCATTTAGACACATATAGATGTTACAACTTTATATGAAAAACTTAGATTTTAATATTTATTTAGTACAAATTAGTGTTGTTATTTAAATAAATTAAAAAATGTCATGTCTTAATCCATTTAGCTCATGTGTAGTGTCCAATCCGAGTAGTTTTATAAATAATGAAGCAAGCATAGGATCTAACAATAAGGTCGGCTTAGTAAATAACGATATAGAAGTTGAAACATGTATAGGATGTTTTCCTATAATAAAAAAACATCAAAGAGATAAACCCAAACTAACAATTGATGGTGTTACACATTGGTCGGCAATAGATAGCTTTAAAGCTTTAAAATATAAACATATGGATGAAGTGTTGTATGGTAAACATACAAAAAAGCGAAGCAATTGTTTATTTATCTCTAAAGCTGTTGCTCCAACCGAAGATATTAAAGAGCTACAATATAAGTATGCCAAATTAATAATAGAGCCAATAATAGTAAATATACATAATCTATTATGTGAGGCAAAAGTACTAAATAATAAAAATAATATACAAAAACTGTATGCAATGCATGTATTAAAATTCAATTTATATAGTAAACAAGCTGCTAAATTTGATGAACGATTAATGCAATGTCATATTCTATTTACTATAATAAATACAATGCCGGCTGAGTTTATAGAGCAAACAGGTATAACTAAAGAGATATTGCTGCATGCACTTATGTTCAGCACTACGTTTATTATATGTGGTATGAATATATCAGATATTAAAGATTCAGCAGTAATAAAAATTTTAGCTGCAAATATAGAAGATGAAGAAGTAGATAAGAATAATATTAAGTTGCCAGAGTTTACAGGCTCAACATCATCATTGACACGGTCAACATCATGTGCTAGTAGTTCAGATGGTATAGACTATGAATGTCTGCATCAACAGGCACAGTCAATGACTAATGATAAGATAGATGTATTATCTACAGATAATGCACAAGACATGGTTGATAATCCTGCACCTATCTTAAAAGAAACTAGTAATAAAGCGGTTTTATGGATAAACGGTAAATTCAATAATATAGCTAGTGCATCTGTTGATCATACTAAAACAAATAGTAAGCACAATAAACACAATATCTCTGTGGACAAACTATATACTATAATGTATGATAGTGTGAATACAAGCCATATCTACAAGAAGATACCTATATTAAAACCTATAAGTCAGCAACAAAAATAACGCTGTGTATATTGTATCCATACTTATTCTTGCTATCTAAACAATTATAAAGTGTTTGATTTAGTTTTTCTCAACTAAACCTATATAATGATGCTGGAGTAAATATCACTCACAAGAAATATAAATTTTAAATAAAATACCAGTTATATATACTTTAAATTAAATGCAAATAAACAATAATATATACCAGATATTACTGGAATATAAAACACTAATTATATGTTTGTCTATGCTAGCTATTACTATTGGTACCATATTAACAATCTTTAGATTTAAGGTGGTAGAACCATATCAAAGAATAATAATTACTAGATTTGGTATAGTACAGAGAATATTAAGACCAGGATTACATATATTAAATGTATTAGAAAATGCAATAGTGGTAAATATTTGGGATAGCACTGTAGAAATTAAACCACAAAAAATCATTACTCAAGATAATGTCACACTACTAATAGATGGATTTTTTTGTTATCATATCAAAGATACAGATAATGATATTATTAATGCCGTTTTTAATATTGAGGATATTGTGGAAATAGCAGAAAACATTATTCATGCCAAATTAAGAGCATTATGTGCGATAATGCCTATGTCTAGAATTTTATCTGAAAGAGAATTTATTAAGTTTAATTTACTAAATATTGTAAACGAAGCAATAATAAACTATGGCTTTGAAGTATTTGTAGTAGAGATAAAAGATATAGAGCCATCTGAAGAAATTACAGAGGTGTTAAATGCACAAATGGCTGCAGAAATAAATAGACAAAATTTAATTGTAAGAACTGAAGCAGAAATAGAAAGTATGCAGCTATTAATGAATGCTTTTGAAAATCAGTCAGAGACAAGGGTAGCTCTATTTTTATGTAGAGAATACCTAGAATTAATTGCACAAAATAAAAACTTAACAATAATAGCAGATGCTAAAGATCTATCTGGAATAAAAGAATTTATAGCAGCTAATACTAAAGTCGCAAAAAATAAATAATAATAAAACAGCTATTAGCAGCTATTAATTAATTATAAACTTAAAAAATTTTATACTATCTGCCTGAGTTAGACGTCTATGTTGTAAGCTGCTTATAAGCCTCAATGTAGAGAATTTGAGCTCTGAGTACCAATCTGGGTATTTATAAAAAAATCTTATTCGAGCACGTATAATAGAGTTGTTTAATTCTAGATTTAGCGTAAGTAAATTTTTATATTGACATAATTTACTTGTAGGGGTCATCTTGATAATAAAAAATGTGGGTATATTGATAAAATACATATGTCTAATAGATAAGTTACTAAACTCAATATTAAATTTTTGATTGCTGTTCTGATAATATTGGTATAATAAGTTATTTATAAATATCTCAATATCTCTTATACACTCTGCCTCACATGTATCATATGCTACAAGCTCACTAAAGACTTGTGACAAATCATCTTGTATTGATCGCACAATAGGTTTAGGTACATTTGTATCGTCTTGTATTTTAATATCAATTATTTCTGATCCAAGATCCTGTACTTCTAAATCATTTTGAAATAATTGAGCAGAAACATTTATCGGCTCTACTCTGTAGCTTAAGTAATAATAAAAATTCTCTAATAACTGCATAATATAACCTATCTTCGTTTTACACATTAAATAATTTTGGGAAAATAATGGATACTTGGCTATTTCTTGTATAGCGCCAATTAATAAGCCGTTTATTAATTCTGATACTTTATTATGATATTCGACCACAAACTCATTTATAGCTGTTTTAGTATTCTTAGCGCTTAGTAAATCTATCAATTTATTATTGTTAGTTGGAATACAAAGACAAATTAAATACCAGCCTAAATAAGTAGTTACTTGGCTTGTATCTGATACGAAAATTAGCTGCTTAGATAGTATAGATATTATAATATCTAATTTTAACTCTAAAAGTAATTGATTTGGTAGGTTTAACTTCTGACATATATCATGTAAAGCTGCACTATTAATATCAATTATTATAGTTTGTTTTGATGCAGTACTAAATTTTATTGTTGCAATAGTAACTTTATATTCATGTAATTTAATAAGAGATTTGCTGATTACATTTGTGGCTAATTGTGTTAAATACTTTGGATTAAATACACCTGATTGTTCTACTTCTCCTTGGCCCAAATGTTGATTAATAGGTGTGCATAATGCTACATTTATTTGATGACTAGTTACACCTAATTGAGATTTAGCAGTCTTGATATTAATTCCATCATTTAAATAGACACCCATATTAAAATAACACTGATTTAACTCTTTGTATTTAGATTGGTATGACATTTTGTATAATTTTAATCTTATTGTTTTTTATGTATACAATAATCTGCAGATATTTTAATGAACATATTTCTTCTGATCTATATTACACATTACATCGTCGGTTAGCTCTGAAATTAAATAATCTATTTCTGGGTGTAATTTTTTAATTGGGTGAAATATAAACTTTGTATGGATATAAGTATATAATTGATAGGCATACTTGTTCTGTAAAACTGTTATAGATTTTTGCATAATATGATGTGCCTTTAATCTAATATCTATTTTATGATCTAAATCTTTGATATCTTCTTTGCTCTCTTGTCCTATACGTTGCTGCCTATGTATAGTTAGTTTTGTTTGTAACAAAACTATTCGTGCTTCTAGTTCTATCTCAGATTCTTCATCTGACTTAATTTTTGTTTTACTAGATAAACTAAAGCATCCTGTTTTTTTTGTCTTCTTGTGCTTGCTTGACTTATTAAGCTGTATATATTTTATCCTGTTTTCTTGCTCAAGTGCTTGTGATTGTTTTAATTGCCTGAGTAGCCTTTGTCGCCTTTGTTCTAATTGATCTTTTTGAGCTTTTATATTCATATCTAAACAGATTATTAGTCTATTCCATGATTTTACAGCTGTGAAAACTAATAGGAATCTTTTACCAAGTAGCTTAAGTGTCTTGTTATCAGTACAGGCTGCAATCGCTTCTAAATTACCAATTAGTTGATCACATAAGTATTTTTGTATCTGTATTCCATACTTTTCCAGTTCAGATGATACTTGTATTATACCTTTTTCTGTATTTAATGATTTTAGGAAAAAGTAAATTACTTCAGCTAAATTAATATTATCGCTTGGCTTTTGATCTTGACTAATAATTACATCTTTTAACTGATCTCCTAAGACTGGTATATCCAATAATACAAATGGTAAAATTTTTGAATTGTCAGCCTGATGGTTCAGAACTACATCATCATTTAATTTTTGTATACATATATACACTATATAATCATTTACTAATTTATGCCTTAATTTTATATCTGCTATATATGGTTTAAACATTTCGTACAATGTTATAAAGCTAATACTTGGAAAACCTATATCCTGACTTGCTTTATCATTAGTAAATATAGGCTTAAATATTGCCCCCTCTGCTAATGTGAATAGTGTAGCTGGAGATGATGTATCTTTATTTATCTTCTCTATCTGTTGATCTTCCTGATCTCTTACCTCTGTAATAGTAGATTCAGCATTCTTACTTAGTGTCAATTGTGCTGATACAGCATTTATGTTAAAATGTACTGCAGCTTGATGTTGTGATTGCATATTTTTGAATATTTATAATACTGTTACATTTAATAAAATATGCTAGCAAAGCTGTTCTGTTTATTATATCTTTATAATCTATAGAGTTTAAAAGCTTATTTTTTAAAAGTAGCTTATATACAAATACGAAGATATCTATAGGATTAATATATTAGCTCAGCATCTAATTATGCTATTTGTCTATCTTAGGATTTGTGCCTTTATTTTAAATGTTTTATTTTTGTATTTTGATCTCTTGGATCATACCTACACAAAGAATTTGATCATTTACACTTCCATCGCATGTAAGATAGAAACTACAAGCACGATTGCTTTCAGAATAACCAGATGGTAATACATTGTATAGATCCTCTCCTATTTTTGCTTCAAAAGTATTAAAATTATTAATCGGAGAGCATATTACACAGTTTTTTATTAAAACTTTACTATTATTTTTTTGATATTCAATATTTATCTGACCATATTTTGCTTGCTTGTAAGCTTTTATTAACTCATCTCTTGTTATTAAACTAAAGCTATTAGGGCTCACGCCGTTATATTTAAATTCACCTAATGACATATTTAATTTTACTTACTACTATATAATAAATAAGTGTAAATAAAGTAATTATTGTTGTTTAATAACCTTAAATTAGCTAAAGATATGATAACTTATATTTCAAAAATATATTGTATTTTGATAAATAAACTATATACAATTAAACGTGTACAAGATCTAAAATAATGAATAAATAGTAAAATTAGCTTTTATTGACCTGAGCCATTTAAAGCTAAAAGCATCGCTGAAGATAGCCGAGCTTGTCCTGCGCTATCCAACATATTTGTAATGTGCATTATGATTTCATATTTCACTTCACGAGATATTATGTCCTTATATTTATACAGGTATCTATCAGTTCTTTTTGGTATGTTATAAATATGAAAATCTATTATGCTAAATAATAGGTTTATTACATTTACTAAGCGATCATTTTGAGTAGAATTAATTAATTTTATAAAATCTTGAAAAATTGGCAATGTAACTACTGTGTGTTTAATATAATCTAAATCATGATGTTTAAGCACCATTTCTAGCTTCTTAATTAAATGATCTACATCTTGTAAACTTATATCTGCTTTAGATAACATAGCAGTTACATTTGTAGTCTGAAACAAATTTGGATTATCTGCTATAAAGTCGTCACATCCATCCAATATGGCGTGTAGCAACGCGTGTATTTTATCTACATTACGATATTGGGTACTCGCTAAAGCTATTGATAATGCTGTCTTAAATTCCCAAGGATCATTTGAATAAACACTGCCAACCTGCTCTTGTATTGTTTGCAATATTGCTATGGTAAAGTTAAGCAACATGACTGTTACATCTTTATACTCATTAAGGTGGCATATATTATATACATATTTTACATCCATTACAGAAATTAATGATATATACTCTGATATTACATCCCAAATAAAACAATAATTATCTGTAGGTTGTATTTTATAAACATGTTGGCATGTATGCTCTACCTTGTTGAGCAGTCTAGTAACCTCCTCTAAATCATAGAGCTGCATACTATTATCTATTGTACGCGTTTGATTATATACAATCTGTTGCTTATAAGCCATAGTTTTAAATAATATGTTACTAAATAAAGCACTGTGTTATTAATAATGAACATTATCAATACGCAATCAACCTATCTTAGTGTAGTTACTCAACTCTCTATAAAATTTTAAAGTATATGGTCTTGTCTATATCCTTGTTTATTAAATAGTTGTTTCATTACTATTTGTAAACATTTTTTTTAAAATATCTTATTTAACATCAATAATTTCTTTAAATAAAAAAATGACTTATTATACTCAACAACATCAACATCCAACACATAATTATAATTTCAATGCTAATGCGCTTAAGTCCAAAGGATTAACAGATATAGAAAGTAATACTATTATGATATGCACAAAACTTGTGGCACATTTTCAATCAGAAGATATTAAGAAACAAATATCAGCACACATATCATTTATCAGGTGGATTAAGACTCAAATTAGCAGCCTAACCCCATCTCAATTAAATAACTATACAGATTTTCAGAGTTTAATAGAAGGCAGTCAGGAGATTGCGATCTTATACCATCAAATTCAGTTTTTAAATAAACAAATTAAAAAAGCGCAGGATATAGATACAAGATATAAAAAGCAAGGTATAGATTTATTTAATATGATAGCTAATCCGATAGCACCAGCTAGAATAAAAATGGTGATGATTAATACACAATATGATGAATTGGAAGCTGAGTATAAACATTTAAACAGTTTTTTAAACAACAATATTGGTAAATTTAGTTTTAATAAAGATGGTGTAATTTCTGATCCAATGCTATCTGCTATTCGTGCTATGGAACAAATAAATGAGCAGACAGCAATAAATAAAATTAAAGCCAATAATTAGGTACTTTATATACTAACACTCCAGTCAAACTGTAGTTTTATTATTTTTACAACTTATTAAATTCTCCCGAAAGTGTAATTAAGACTAATCTCTATTTATTTACTCCATATATTTATATACCTTATATAGTAAATTCTATTTATTTTTTTATAAATAATGCCTATATCAAAAATATTGACTACTAGTTATAGAGATCCTGAAGATATACTTGGCACATTAAAGTTTAGAGCAAATAAACATACGTATTACAAAAGATATGCTGGATTATATAACAATGGAAGACATTGTGATTTAAATAGTGTAGTTGGATTATTAGTAGCAATAGGAGAGGAAGATAAACTGATATCTGTTATAGAAAATATTAAAACTACAAATGAAGATATCTGTACTATGAAACAAACAGTAGAGATAGCTAAAAAATATTTAACTACAGATATAGATATGATATCTGAAGAAGAGCAAAAAGCTTATATGTCTGGTATATGTGCTATGCATCGCAATGGATTATATGGTTTACAGTATTCCTTACTCTCACCTGCAGATACTACATTTATCTTTGAGGATAATTTCTGAGCGGGACATGCAAAATTTAGCAGATATTATCTCACACAAATCTATAATGGATGCCATTGTATTTGGCTGGTTAACTTTTTTCATTTATTAGTGCCTATATTTACTATTCCTATATCTGTTAAAAATGAAAAAACCGAGTACAGATTAAAAGCTTTTATATGTATAAAATTTTATGATCTTATTGATCATTTTGCATTAGCTTTTATACAAGATGATGTTAGCTTAGTATATTAGCAACAGATATAAATTTACTTTAGCTAAAGGATTAGAAGATGAATTAGCAAAAAATTTATTACACTTAGCAAATATATTTGTATATACAAGGATAGATGCAGATATACTGGAAGATGATAAACAAATTTATTTACATGATTATAGAAATATTATAACATTATAGAAGACAACAATGTTGTTAATGATACATTACATTCGACTAATCATATTGTCTGTTATAAACAATTTTTTTAATAGCTGTTAATTAAAATATTTAGTGCACAAAATAACTGCGCCATGCAGGATTAATGTAAGTTTAATCTAAATTACTAATAATTACTAACTAATATAAAACCTGAATACTTTATAAATATAATGCAGATGAGATTCTGAATGTAGCTGGTTGGTCAAATATGTAATTAACAAGAGCTTGGTTTTATTATAAGAGACATACTGATCAAATATGTTTAATAATATAGTTACAGAAAATTTAATACTAAAAATTACACATTATAAACTCATCATTGAACATATATTATTAATCTAGTATTTAGATGGTTGATGTATGTTAAAGGGAGTCTTATTTTTTGCCCTTAATTTATAAATAGGAGCTGTCTCTACTGCAGTGCCAGTAAACTTATTTCTTTTAGACTTAAGTAATTTATTCAATTCCTTCACATCTTGTGTTCTTTGTGTTCTTGCTATATGGCTATTGAAAGTTTTACAATGCTTAGCACAAATATATGTTATCATAATTCCAGCTAGCAAGCCTCCACCAACTAAAGATGTTGCTATAGCTGCCTCTATAGCTGGATTAGAAGTAGGACACTGAGGTGTATCTGCTTTAGGAGATTGTCCAATTTTAAGTGTTTCAATATAAGATGGTCCTCCTAAACTCTCTAATGTTTGTTGTTGTGCAAATAATGGATCTACTAATGATCTTGCTGCTGGTTCACACTGTTTATTTTTCTTGCCCTTTTTATCTTTTTCCCTTTGTCTTTGACGCTCTTCCTTATCTTTTTGTTTTTGTTCTTTTTCCTTTTGTTTTTTCTCTTTTTCTAACTGATCTTTTTTATCTTTTTCTTCTTTAGCTTGTCTATCTTTTTCAGCTTTCTCTTTTTGTTTTTGTTCTTTTTCCTGTTGTTTTTTCTCTTTTTCTAACTGATCTTTTTTATCTTTTTCAGCTTTCTCTTTTTGCTGCTGTTTTTCTTTTTCCTGATTAGCTTTATTTTCTCGTTCCTGATTTTTTTGATCTTTAGTTTGTTGCTTACTCTGATCTTTATTTTTTGATTCTATTTGTTCATTATCTTTATTATTTTGTTCAAAAACATTATCTTGATTAGAGCCTTGATTAGCATTAGAACTACTATCAAAAATATTACTAATAGTTTCTCCAATTGTACCTAATACAGAAGTGCCTGCACCAGTACCAGCAGCTACACTACCACCGACAGAACCGCCAGCGCCAGCAAAGCTTAAACCTCCACCTATACCAGCTACAACAGACGCTCCTGCGAAAGTACCACCTAAAGCAGCATCTACATTAACATTATTTGATTGAGATTTTTGATCTTCTTTCTTAGGTTTAGCAGTTTGTGTTTCTGGTTTTATAGTCTTTCGTTTTGGTATAGCTCCCTGAGCTTTATAGCGCTCTCTTTCTTCTGGAGACATATTTAATCCAGGATCTTCTACACCTCCTTGTGCTCCTTCTTGATTATTTTGGGCTTGTTGTTCCAATAATCTTTTTTCTCTTGCTATTCTTTCTGCTTCTAGTTTTCTTAATTTTTCTTCACCTTCTAGTTTGATTTGCTCTTGATATTCTTCTTGTGCTTCAAGCAGTTGTTCTAGTTCATCACGAGATATATCATTTACATCTTTTGGCTCAATCATACCATTCCGGCTAAAGTGATTTGATAAATGTTCTGGATACTGGTCCTCAGCATCAGATGCAAATCCCTTGGCTATTTTTTGATATTCATTATTTAATACAATCACATCTCCATTATTAGACACAGAATAATATTTGGCATTATTGGGATTAAAAGGTTCATTTGCAATGTTACCAAACTTATAAAGTGGCATAAAGCGATTACCTACATTTAAAAAATATCTGGAGCCTATAGTTATCACGCCTATTAGATCTTCACTGAGCATGTCTTGTACAGGATATTCATAATCATGTACAATAGGCTGTTCGTCAGCTTGCTCTGGATATATATCATCAAATTTTCTTCTATCTATTATTCGATATGTTGCTAGTTTTTGAGCATCAGTAAGTTTATTTTCATTTATTTTTGACATACCATCCTTTGGTTTATTCGCTCCTAAATTTGATCTTGTTTCTAGCTCAGCTCTAGTATAAGCTTTAAAAATATTAGATTCATGTGCACTACTTAATCCAATGCCTGGATCTACAAAAATACTACTCACAGAAACATATAACCATTTGACAGTACTTAATATATTCCTCGCATAATAAAGAGCTTGATTTATCGCATACATTCCTGGCACATCCATAGCATCTGCCTGCACAGGGTCTGCTTTTACTTCTTCAAGCATATTTTTTAGAGTCTGGATCATACCATTAACGGTTGTATCTGCATTTATATTTCGATGGAAGTATGCTCTTGCCCGACCGTATGTCTTATGACCTTTAGCATCATCTCTTTTTTTAGCTTCTGTGTAATCAAATATACGCGTTCTAAACTCATTGATAATACCTGTGGGAGCAGTCAAAACTCGAAGTATATCAGAATTTACTATTTCACCTATGAAGTTTTGCAATTGCCTAATAATATTCTCATTTGCAGCATGCTCTGCTAATAAAGCCTCTTCCGCTTCTGCTGCATAGTCAAATTCCTCACTATTCTCATCCTCACTAGTATATTGGTCACTAAATCCATCATCGCTACTTTTTTGATTTACTTCTACAGTTTTAGGTTGATTTTCTAATACTCGCATACCTTTGCTTTGAATTTCATAAACATAAGTAGGACTTAATCCTGCAATTTTAATCACTCCAGCTAAAGATGCTAGATCATTATTGTATTTTAGTATTTGCGCATATTTTATACTTAAATCTGCAAAGTTGTCTTCTAACTTTAGTCTCTCAGCAGTTAATTTATGATCTTGCGCAGCTGTTCTAATATTTGCTAATTCTTGTTTAGTTAATGCGGTAGGTGAAGAGGGATAGCCATCACCTAGTTTTAATTCTGTTTTCCAGTGTTCATATAACTTTTTCGTAGCAACATAAAAGTCGGCTCCTATAATTTTGGTTTTCTGTTGAAGACTATTAATATCAGTATTGGTTGGTACCTCGTTGGACATATATACTTGTGTATCATAAAAGATATGATCATCAGGTTGCCCTACAGAAAATATTGGTATTTGAGTACCATTATTATTATATGTGACATTTTGCATATTCAAATAAACATAACCTATATTTGTGCTACTGTTAAAATTATTTTGCACATTATTTTCAGTAAGATTATGCAGATCAGTGGTATTAGTACTATTATATTTATCAGAAATTTTAGTCATATTAGATTATTTTATAATATAATACTTCTATAATATATTACAAAGATATCTGGCGTTTAAACCATATTATTTTATTAAAATACTTAGTTAGACTTAATACTACTGTTATTTATCGCTAAAGCAATATTATATAATTTGCTAATCTATCAATAACACTACTGACTATAAAGACAAGATTTATCACATAGGATAAAGTTTATAGGTGAGGATCTAAATAAGATGATTAACTGATTTATCTGATTAATTAAAAGAAGCTATAGTACAAGATATTAGGTATTTAATAGGTAGTAAAGTATATAGGCTAGAGATTATAGCATCTTACCTTATTTAATATCTCTTTATCTTGTATGTCTAAGTTCTCATTACATGGCAGCTATTTTACTAGCATTATATATATAAATAAGCGCATGTTTTATTGCCAGTAGAAATAAAAATTTCAGAATAGATGTAGAGATTGCAAAAAACTTCAAAGCATCTATTTAAAATACATTGATATATAAAAAATTATTATAATATTTAATATTAAAATTTAATGTAATTTAATATAATTAACTAAAATATGCAGTTTATATTCGATAATTCTAACATTAATTGTCAAATGAGTTTTATATCTGATTATAAAAACCATCTTGAAATACCACTATATCCTGTAAAGGTTATTCCAGAATTAACTATTTATGACAGAGATGGCATCGAAGTGCCAAAAGACCATATATTAGACATAAATGGTAATGCTCAGCTTATAAAATACCATGATCAGCTAATTCATGATATCGAGAATTATGTCTTAATACCAGCTACTGATCCTAAAGATACTAAACCTATTGATATAATAGATATGAGCAAAGTGGTTGATAATTGTACCTTTGCAGATAGTTTATTTGTAGAATTACTGCCTAATATACATATTACTAACTTATATCTTACCGACTCATTATTAACATCAAAAGATAAAAGTATACTACATAATTTTTGTAATTGTGTTGGACAACATCTTACTACACCTAGAGCTATACGTCCATCAAGCCTTAAACCTACAATTACTGAGTCATTATCAGACTTTCGGACTTTAAAGAAGCGTGTCAAAAAAACAATCACTGTAATCGCAACTTTAGATACAATAAAAACTACTACTGGACCAATGCTTGAATCATCTGATGATGCTTGCTTTTTCACCGATATAAATGGAGCGGATATTCGAATTAAAATAGATTTAAATAAATGGTCACAATTATGTAATGCATTATGGAATAAAAACATGTATGCCCTAATTCATATACAAACTCAAGTAAGATGTACGGAAGATGATATAAAAAAACTAAACAAATTAATAACAGAAGGTGGAGGTATAATAGAAGGTATTACTGATGCAAAAAGTGGATTTGATTTTAAGTTTAAAACAGAGATTAAGGATCAGACTATACATCTATCTCACCTCCAAGAAGAAAATTATGAGCTGATACAAGGTAGGCGTATCAATCTGCGCGCACCAAACAGCAGCTATGGAGCAATACATTTAGAAATAGGTCTTGCCAGATTAGATGCATTTAGTATTATAAACAATCTTATTAATATAGCTAAAGCTCACAATCAAATAAACCAGACAGGTGGAAATATGCCTGTAACAGATATATTTTTACACACAGGTAATTTACTATATTCTCATAGTATACTACCATTTTCTTACGGAGTAGAAACATATTTCTGTAAAAAACTTGTATCAAATTTAAAGACTGAAGATGTAATGTGTATGATACATAGAGCGATTTTAGACAGGGAAAAGGTTACTGGAGATTATGATGGTAGTGGTGTAAAATTAATGCAACAAATATTAATAATAAAAAAAGAGGCTATAAAAGAATTAGCGGAAGAAGACTCAAAATAATTAATTAATATTTAGTTTATATAGTCTTGGACACTTCCTTATATATTATTAACTACTGATATCATGGTCATAAACAGTAATCTATAGCATAAGTTTTAACATATAAATTATTAGCTTTTTAAAAAAAACAAAAAAACGGTTAGTAAAATTTTTGATGATTTTAATGCTTGCTAAGTGGTAAATTAAATAAGATATGTGTAGTATAGAGGGAGAGATGTTTTATAATAATATTCATGATTTCATATTTATTCACACTGTAGCCTAATAAGATAATGTAAATATAGCTTATATAATAGCTAATATAATCAATACTAAATTCTAATTGGTTTAATATTAACTATCAAGTCCGTAAACTTTAACTCTACAAATAATTTAATATAAATTAAAAAAAACTATTATTTATTTAACTTGATCACAAGATTTACTTCAAACATCACATCTGAAGTATGAATTTTTGAGATATTTTTATAAAATATGTATAATTCACAAAGTAAACATCAAACATGTCACTTAAGCCATGCTAACAATGCTGATCACGCTGAAATAATAATAATAGATGACGATAGTAGTGAAGGTAGATTAGTCATTGATGAAGACAGATCATCTACTCAATCACCAGTAATAGTAATAGATGAAGATAGTGTTGACTTCCAATTAGTCTCAACTACTCAATCACAAGAAAATAAAGAAAGATATGTAGATAAAATATATCATGTTAACTATAAAATTTCTTACACAGATACAAAGACAAATATTACCTCAACTAATGAATCATTATTAACTCCTGTTACATCATTAGACACTATAATGATTTTACCAAATCCTAGCAAAAATACTATAGCATCATCAAGTAAAAAGGATGTTATCAACAATGGCATTAATGTTTTGAGGGCGGAAGGAGAGTCTTATCAGCAACCAATAGATACAACAACTTTTAGTTTAGATTGCTGCACATCTACTCTTCGATCATTAGAATCTGAGCAACCAGTAAGACAGCTAATGACAGCTACAGTAGAGTCTACAAATCAAGTAGAAGAGGAAATAAAAAAACAAATAAATGAGTTACAAAAGCATAAGAAAACTTATGCGAAAAGAATAAGCAGATTAAATGAGCAATTAAGAGCAGATAATCAGCAAGCGCAAAATGAGCTAAAGCTAAAGCGCGAGCAAGCCATAAATTCAAGGCAGACTCTCAAGATACAAATCGCTCAACATAAACATCAGCTTAAATTTTATAGGCTTCAAAATGCCCCAGTTGTAAGCACTAGTTTAACAGATTTAATACGTAAATATGATATCAAAAAATCTCAGTTGATACAAAGGATGGGGCAGCAGGTACGATCAATAAACATGCACCAATTAAATATTTATGACACAGTGGATAGAAATAGTATCTATCACACATTATTATCATTACAAAAATTATTAGATAAACAAACCAATCAGGGTATGCGTGCATTCATCTCAAATAAGCATAAGGGTACATTATATGATTTACGTCTTGCTTGTCAAGATATCAATGATGAAGCTATTAGCTTAATAGATCGCTTACTTAGGTTGCCTGGTACCAGAAATGCTGTATAAGCCCAGAAATCTTAAGATTCTTAGTCTAAGTAAGCTAAATATGATAATTAAAATTTATAAAGATAAAAATACTATAAAAATTCTAATAGCGATATGTATTATTCATATATGCAAAATCAGAAGACTAAGATTTTATTATAGTTAAATTATCATTTTTCCATATCCACTTATATTACATAAGAGGCTATTATTTAGAATCCTGCTGCCCAGGCTCGACAGAGAGAGCATGATATAAGAACAAAGTCTATAAGTGGAGCAAATAGCTAAGAGAAATTCAAGTATATATTCTTAATCAGATATTATTTAACTATACTCTATATATAAGTTAAAATTAAGATATTATGTCAAGTATTCAGGAATATCAAGCTTCAGCATTTAGAGAGATACATGAGCAACAAATTAATCAAAGTTCCAAAATATTACAACACGCAAGCGAAAAAAATAATATAGTTAAAGTTACGGAAAAAATACAAGTGCTGCTGGGTTTTAAAGGAGAAGACTATAAAGAAACATTTGAACAATTAAAAGCTTTGGAATTAAATAGATATGCTGAAATAGGTTTTTTGCATCATACTTGTGTAGTACAAAGCATTATTTTTTTTCTATTATACAATAATCTTTTAGATCAGGAATTTGAAAAAATGCAAAAATTTTTTTCATGCAAAGGAAAAAATTGTGCTGTGCCGTGGAGGCTATTGTAAAAGAAGTCTTATGGGTATTAAACATATATTAGATATACTAAAAGGATTGGCTTACACAAATCATAATTCAGATTTATTTTTCAAATTAAATAAAGATGATAAAAGATGCTGCAGGTATTATTGTGGGATATAATCAAGCGCACGATAAACCTAGAGAACTAATAACTGAATTTGAAGTGAATGGATCAGAATATGAGGCTTATTGGGCATTTGGCAATCATTCTTTTATACCACATACTTTTTCCATCAAATTTGATCAGGATGGATGCACCATATTTGAAGGAGTTTATGTATTTTATATACCAAAATCAAATTATAGTTTACAGCAGTTACAAAAATTTTTTGGCTCTATTAATACTATGATATATAAAAAGAAAGGAAGATTGTTTAAGCCCAAATTAACTGATTATGTAGATTTTACAAATTTAAAATAGATAATTAAAATTTAGCATACAGCTAGATCAGAGTTTATTTAAATCAATATTATTCAACAATGATTACTTAACTTTTAACATGACATTTCTTATAGATACAAATATTATAAACAGAAAATATACTATTCATATAAGTTTTTTTGGCTATACTATTTCAATTAATAAGCCATCAGTATGAAAAGAGTATTCTGACAAGAGTGTAGATAATTTCAATAATTCTTGCTCTTGGGCCAATGTAGAATTCTTGTGACTTATCTGATGTATTAAATCAAGCGGTAGAACATTTGATTCTGGAATTATATACTATAGACCTTCTGCAAGAGGAGAGGTATTAGATAGGAGGGTTCTATATGTAATGTCTACAAGATTTACAAACATAATGTACGTATATGCTATAGGGCTACATAAAATCAAACAAGCAAGTTCAGATAAACAAGACATGCCGCTAAACAATGACGTCTTGAATAATAGAAGAAATTACACTTTTCAAAATACATCTTCAACAACCAAAACAAGCACAGTAAAATTATCAGAATACATTAAAAACAGACAACAAAATAACCAAAAAACACAGACTCTATTGCTATCAGTGCACTAAATACGGAGACTACTAATTTCTAGGGAGCTAGGATAATGTCTATAGTAGACACTAATACTCGCATTTATGCTGCTAGAGTTTACTGATTAACTCTTGCTCTTACTTTAACTTTACTTAACGCATTTAAGCACGTTTAACTATTACCAAGACACTTATTAACAAAGCGTAAACATTTTTTACAACTATCTTACTTTATTTCCTATCTACATTCTTAAGTAAAAAGCTAAATCCATTAATCTATTTAAAAATTAATATATTTTTAAAAATTAATATATTATGTCTAGTATTAGTTATAAGCCGATAAATATTAAATTACCCAGAAGTATACATTCGCACAAACAAGATAAATCAAACAAAAACACAGATGAGATTATGCAAAAAACAAGGGTGTCATCAGGCATTAAATCAGAAGAAGACTGCCGCAATGCATGTCATCAATTAAGAGATGTGAAATCAAATAGATATGCTGGCATATACTATCTTCAGTATACATGTAAAATATATTCTGTCATTTTACTGCTATTACACAGTCGTCTTTTAGATCAAGAATATAGTAAAATGAAAGAGTTTTTTTCTTGTAAAGGAAAAGGATGTAAAACACCAAGACGTATAAATGGCGTAGAGTGTGATGGTCTACAGTGTGACAAGAATCTTGAGGCTATAAATTACACATTAGACATTATCCGAGGCTTATATAATACTAATCATAATCAAGACTTATTTTTTGATATTGAAGATGATTATAAGTATATGCAGGGTATGGATGCTTTAAGATTATATTTTAATTTTCAATATGAATATACCATCGTTAATGAATTCGACAAAGAAGAAAAGCAGATTATAGGAGAACAAAGTGCTACAAATTTTGCTATGCTAACTAAAATATTTCCAAACCTATTGCCTATTAATTTAAGTGGATTTAAAGTTCAATTTATGAATAACGACTATGTGTACGAAGGCATAAAGAAATATAAAATTATCTCTAATAATAGTGATAACAGTAATTTGACTTTTGAGAAGTATTTAGCATCTCAACATTTGCCTAAAGATATTGATGGAGTTATTGTAGGTACTAACACCAAGCGCGATAACCTACCAGAACTTATCACTGCATTCCAACTTAATCAATCAGAATATGAATTATTTTGGGCGCTGGGCAATCATTCTGCTGTCCCGCATACTTTTTCAATTAAATTTGATAAAGATGGGTGTACCATCTTTGAGGGAGTATATGTATTTTATATACCAGCATCAAATTATGATTTGCCGGCAGTCCAAAAATTCTTTGGATCTGTTAATACTCTAGTATATAAAAAGAAAGATAAATTGTTTAAACCCAAGTTAGCTGATTATCAAGATTGTTTAAATCAAAAATTAGCCAATTAAATATTTAAAACTTATTTTAATTAAATATATCTGGAGCCTTACTAAACGTAAGATATTTAATTGCGTAAACATTTCAGCTTTATTGTTATAACTTAACTATAGTTATATATTCTGTGTATTTTTTAAACAAAAAATATTAGATGTGTTAACAGATTAAGAAACAGAACTATTAACTATATTTAATGTTGTAATAATAACGGCATTACTTAGGTAAAAATGTTTATGTGAATAAATAGCTAAGTGTGTTTACTATACTGACATAGAAGCTAGGAAAGAATAAGTGGAGAAGAGGTTGTTTGTGTAAGAAGTTGATGATGATTTCAGCTAGTCGAGCTATCCTTATATTTGAAGCATTTTAATGTTTAAAGAGCATCTTAAAGTTTATATAATGTATTAGACGACTTCATAACTCGTACAGGAGTGGATATAAAATGCACATAAAGCGTGAGATTGTGAGGTTTGTTATTAAACAAGAGCACGTCAACATAGTAGAAAAATTAATTAAACATTTGAGGCTAGTTAAAGAAAAAATTTCCAAACCCGACAATATGATGCTAATAGTAATAGATAAAAAAATATACTGGCCAACATTATTAGAGTTATTATCTCCGTGTAGTATTCCAGTTTACCAATATAATCAACAAAACAGCAGAGAAAATAATATAGACAATACAAATTTAAAAGCAGATATATCTCAAACTAAGACAGAAAGTATTTTAAATACCAATACTGAATATTCAATTTTAATGCTTAAGGTAAAAGAGACTGAATTGAATAAAAAGCGTGATGCCTGTTCAGCTACAATAATAAGTGCCGGAGATAAAGAAAAAAAGCTTACTTTAGAGATTGCAAAACTTAGACAAGAGATAATAACACTAGAGTCAAAGCTAAATAATAAAAATACTAAATAAATTTATTTTATAACTAAATGTACAACAACATAATAATACCAATAGTAGGAGAAAAGGGTGGTACTGGTAAATTTTCTCATAATAAAGTAGGTCAATGTATATATTTTAGAGTGAAGTTTGTAGTATGTGTTTATAAACGATCAAGCCTGCTTTATTATGATTAAGTCTTGGTAAACAGATAGTATGTCTTTTTTTCAGTTACCAAATCTAAGAATTTGGTCATATCTTGCTTGGATATCTTGAAGATAAATCCTTCATCTATTACTAAATAATAATTGTTATTTCTTATATTTCTAAACGCTATACTATGAGGGCCGCATGAAATAATAAAATCTTGATTAATAGGTAAAGGACTATGTGCATTAATTTGGGTAATTTGATATTTAATACCAGTTTTTTGTTCCAATATAAATAATATTAATTTATTTCTTATGTCATAATTTGCCCTTGTCCAGATAGAGAATTCTTTTAAAAAAGATTCATTGTCCATGTGTTGTGTCGAGTCTATAAATGTATTAATATTATCAGCTAGCTGATTATTTGAGCTGTTGCTCAGCATAACTAAATATTTTTTATATTCTTGTACTAACAATTTTAATATATCTTGTTTTATTTGTGGACCACCATATTTCATATCTCTAANTACTGTAGATTCCAAAAGGGATAAGATATCTTTTACCCAGCAGCGCCAAATTTCTAGCAGAGTATTTATTAATATCAATGTTTTGAATAACTACAAAATCGTCGGTATTACGAAAAGTAGAAATATTTTTATACATAGTTATGAGATCTGGGTTTACAGTATGTATGGATTGGGATTGGACACTGTTATATTGTTTTGAAGACATTGTTTATAACAATGAAGAATAAATTTCGTAAATTACAAAAATTATTTTATTTTATATTCTTAATTATTAATAATTAATACCATATTTGCTACTATGTTTATACAACAATTAGTTACAGCTAATATTTGCTATACAAAGATGTTGATTTAATATTGTTAATTGAGATTTTATAGATTCATGCTAAATAACACGGCATTTAAACAAAGCTAATAAATTAAAACATTTATATATTAAAGTTAAATTTAACAAAATCTAAACGACCAATCAGGTAAGCCTTTATCTGAAGTATTTCCACAATCCTTAATAGATGAATTAGCTAATACAGATAACTTAGTAATAGATGCTGTTAAGCAGATAGAAAATTTAACACTAGAACTTAAATTAGCACATGATAAGAATCTAGACTTAGTTAGTCAGCTAAGCGAAAAAGAATCTGTATCTGCTAAAGAGAAAGAATTATTAAACCAACAACTTTATGAACTTAAAAGCACTAGCATAACTTTAAACGAAGAACATAAACAAGCAATAGTTAATGTCAAGCAGGACTATGAAACAAGTAAAACCAAAGAAATAAAACAAATATCAGATATTTATAAACAACAAATAGAAAGCTATAAAAAACAATTATCTGACCTATCTACTAAAACACCAAATACTGTAAGTAATAATACACAAGCTGTTAAAGACAACAATGTGTTTAATGTTGCTACCTTCTCAGGTAAGCTAAACATAGCTTTTGCTGTTGTTATGTCTGTGATAATAATCAGTGTAATGGCTAATATAGCATTAAAGAATAAAGTTGCTAACAGTAAACAAAAAGCTATAGAGAGTAAGGTTTTAAATAAGAAAAATACAATAGTTAGTAGTTCATCAAAATAAGTGATTATATATAATAAAGTATGTTTTTATCTTCTTATAATATAATTTGGTCAGAAATAATGCCAAGTCTGGTATTTATTATAACATCACAAATGTTTGTGCTGATTTTAGCTAAATATATAAAAAAATAAACTATTAATTTTGAAAATTACAAACAAAACATTAGATTTTTTGTCTAACTTATTTGCTTTAATTGTATCTGCTTTTATTATTTTTGCATTTTCTAATCTATGGACTTATAGTTATACTTTAACATTAATGGGAGTTATTAAACTATTATTTCATCTTATTATTCTAGGCTTAGCTTTTATGTCTCCCTTTATAGCCGCACATATCCTTAATACTATATCCTAATTTTATTGTCAGGTGTTTTGGGTTATTACTGGGGTAGGTTTAATCAGTAAAAAATAAATTCTAATATTCAGTAAGCATAGTAGTTACTTTATAGCCACAAAGGTGCAGAAATTCTTTATGTGAAATTACTTGTTTATAAATAAAGACTAAGTTTTACAAATCTATTGTTTGAAAAATTCGCACTTAACAAAATAGTTAAAAGTATAAATTGCGCACTGCGAATTGCNTTATATATTCAGGTATCTAAAACAATCTCTTTGCTAAATTTTAATCCAATATAATTGGCATTATATTATAAATATAGAGATATTGATATTTTACACATCTTAGTTAATATATAAATACTCAGCAAACGTTTTGGTTTATAAGCGTATAGATATAAATTGATATTTGCTAAAATATAAATTACCAAATAAGATTTATTATTGCTAAAAATGCAAATATCAGAATTGATTGCAATACTAGCGCCCACATTTATGATAGCTATATCATCACAAATAATGTTATTAGCACTAAAATATTATTTAAAAAAATATGCAGCTAGATAACAGAACTAAAGATTTTATATCACATTGCCTGTAGCGCTTGTATCTGCTTTTATTATTTTTGCATTTTCTAATCTATGGACTTATAGTTATACTTTAACATTAATGGGAGTTATTAAACTATTATTTCATCTTATTATTCTAGGCTTAGCTTTTATGTCTCCCTTTATAGCCGCACATATCCTTAATACTATATCCTAATTTTATTGTCAGGTGTTTTGGGTTATTACTGGGGTAGGTTTAATCAGTAAAAAATAAATTCTAATATTCAGTAAGCATAGTAGTTACTTTATAGCCACAAAGGTGCAGAAATTCTTTATGTGAAATTACTTGTTTATAAATAAAGACTAAGTTTTACAAATCTATTGTTTGAAAAATTCGCACTTAACAAAATAGTTAAAAGTATAAATTGCGCACTGCGAATTGCGAAAAAATTATTAAATATATAGCGCGTATGTTATACGTAATGATGAATTAATGGCGCTTTCTAACATTGCTGAATAAAGTTCATACAAAAAAATAAAGGAAAAACACAAATATCAAGATAGTAAACAACATCTTTAAATAGCGAAAAATAATATATTATTTACGAAAAAAAATAAAATACAGCCACCTAAAATAAAAAAAGCTCGCAAACAATAGCAAATCATGTCATGTAAAATGACTAATAATTCATATATAATTTTAGACACTATGTTATACTGAGCTTAACTATAATAAAAAATTTTATTTGTTCATTTTAGCTATTAATTCTGCCTCTGTAATCTTGGTAACAAAATCAAACTTTATAGACACCATAGCAGCCTTGGTTAATAAACAATGAGATAGATGTATTGCTTTTATTGGATGTGCATCATTAATATACAACGCTAGTTTAGTACCAAGCTTATTTAATGTATTTAATAGTTTTAATGTACTATCTTGGTTATGTGCTAAACCATCAGCAAAAGTCAGCATATCAACGTTTTTTAACCTTATTTCAAATGTAATATTTGTCATATCTATATTAAGATTACTAGAATCTCTGCTATTTGTAATAAAAAAATCAAAATCAGAATACCAAAACCTACCACATGCACAAAATATATCATAAGGTTTTATATCTGCAATAATAAAATTATCTTTATAATCATAAATTGTATTTCTGCATGCTTGAATTTTAATATCAGATTTTGCAATATCTACAACACTATTATAAACTTGTATATTTTTTACTTGAGTAAATAAATGTTGATTCGTATATATAGGATAAATAATATCTTGTTCATCTTTATTGTAGATAGATTTGTCTAAATCAGGATTTATATTCTCATTATTAATTTGTCTGATATCTTCTGGTAGATCGTTTATATTTGGTATTTGAGCTTGTATATCTTGATTATTATTAGGACTATTAGCTAGATGACAACTAGCTGTATAATTAATATTTCTAGTCCATGTATCATCAATTTTATATGACTGTGCTAGCATGGCTTGAGTAAAGTGATTGAACATATTACAGACACAATGGTCTAAGTTAAACTTAATATCCTTGTTTTCGATATCATTAGTAGATAATTGATTATTGTGTTTGTCATCTTTTTGGCTGTTTGATGTTGCACCAGATATATTTGCATTAGTGTTATTAGTCTGAGTACTATGGCCATTATCTACAGCATTAGCTTTACTACTTAGAGTTTCTTTAATTAAAGGTAGATAGTGTATAATTACTACACTAGACAAAAGAGATAAGATTATTATTAAACCTATGGCAACTTTAGCATGATTTCCTGTTTGTTTGGATAAATTATCTGCTTTTAACACATTAGAGTTTACTTGAGCTTTATTGTTGTATTTATTAGCTTTAGATAGTACAGCTGCTTGGCTAGTAGTCATATTGTAAATTATTGTAATTAATTTGATAAAGCTTAATCCAACTGTAATTAATAATGTTTTTAAAAGCAAAGATTATAAACTTAATATCATAAAATCAACCTATTTATGAATACTTGAATTGACGTGTAATAATAAAAACTAATGTATTAAAATTTATTCTGATTTATGATCCACTAAACATTCTGAGGTAGCATATTAACTAACTCAGTGGCAATATTATTAGTAGTTCTAATACTCCTTCTAAATGGCAGTACAAGTATATCAGCTACATTTCTTAAGAAACCCAAAATTCTATTATTATCAGCAGCTTTATGAAACTTTTCTCTAGCCTTTTTTCTTAGACTTGGTTCTAAACATACTATCATACCGCCTATTAGTGGTATACTAATTACTGCAGATGCAGCTGCAAACATTATTGTTGATTGCATAGTTGTTGATTGCATAGATGTTTGTATTGTAGATACAGTATCTGTAATATTACTTATAGCTGATGTAATCATATATTGTGTTGTGTTTGTTTGATCTACATATTGAACATTAGAACAATTTTTTACCAACACATTGATAGAGGGACATCGATCCTCTAATGCTAAGCTTATACCATTAACAGTCTTGTTGCCCAACATATGACCACAATTTATAAGCCACATTTGTTGTCCTGCATCCAGAGTGTCAAAGTGAGATTCTTTAATCTGATCGAAATAGGGTGATATATAGCTCTTAATTAAATCAATAATATAAGACGTATCTAGCACTCTCCAACTTGGATGTAGCTGACTTAGTAGATCTTGAGAATATAAGGGACATTGAATGACACTTTCACTACAAGGTATATATAACGCAGAATTATTTTTTAGCTCTTCACAATTGAAATGCGCAACTGGCACTAAACTTATATTCCGAGTATCATAAGATTCATAAATTTTAAACTCGCCTTGACAAAGTTTGTCATTATCTTTAAATAGCTTAGAGCTAGCATCTTTTATACCTATAACTGCATTACCAATAAGAGTTAACCGATTATAAATATTATTATATATCATAGTCACAGTCGGAAGATCAATATAAAAGTCATCATAATCATCAACTAAGTCTAATAAAGATTTTGGGTTTCCAGTACAGTTCATGTCATAAGCTGTTTCGGACAAACAACGATCATCTATTCTGTGGCCAAGCATTAAATGTTCTGAAACATCATTAATATCATGGGTCCATATGACTTTGATTGAATGATGAGTAATATTAGCAGACATTTACTTAAATTATAATTATAAGAATGTTCATTTAAGCTTGTAAATATTAATTATAACACTATTTAATAAAAACAATAGCAAATAGCATCTTATCTAATTAGTTTTAATAATTTATATATAAGGGGATATATTAATGATTTAACTTAGATGTACTACAAATAAAATCATATATAAAAAATAAAAATAGATTATAAATATAACCATATAACCTAGAGTAGAGATGTTATCGATTATGTAAAGCTTCAGCATATGTAGGTAGTTTAGGTGCCTGGCTATTATGCTCTATATGTAAATTTTCAGTTGACCGATGTCCTAATAGAGAACGAGTTTCAGGTTCTGTAGCTTGCACAACTTCTCTTAGCTCTATATTTTCTGGAGAGATTCTTGGACTCGGATTAGATGGACTTCCATTATTATTTTCTTTCTTCTTTTTGCCTGCAACAGCAGATATTACTTCTCTAGTGATCGTGATCACTGCTTCGAACACTTCAGTTACCAAAGCAACGCCTATTGAGGCGAATACAGTATAAATCTTCTGGCTCTTAGAAACAGGTACGTAGCTTGGATGTTGTTGTACCGCTTCCAAATCTTCTAAAGTATATACTCTGTCACCTGCCGCGTTCATTGTACGCAATGCCTGAGTCACACAAATATTCTGTTTCTTGCTCATTTCCCCAAGATAAATGCTTCTAGATCTACTAAATAAATACATACCCATCTTTGAAAGTAAAAATATAAACAATACATCACTTACTACAGTTGATGCTGCTCCCAAAGTACATATATATTTTCTTGGATCTGTCATAGGATCACAAAGCTTCTCACAAGTAACGCCGTTAATGTCCAATACTACTGTTGCTGTGTCTGCAACACAGTCCAGCATATAAGTTTTTCTAATAGTGCCATCCATATAAGTTATTATTACTTCAGCAATATTCTTCTTCCTACAATGTGCATTCATTAAATCTAATCCCTGCATGGCAGTGGATATTCCATTTGTACCAATATCTTTAAACATTATTAATATTAATATTTAGTTTATATTATGGCATAAATAACACCCGATATTGCAAAAATATTAATATTTATAGTTTTACTACTGTATTAGTTAAATCTAATAAAGTATGTTTTGACTTCATATTGCCCAAAACTATAAATGTAAGATCTATTTTAGATATACTTTCCAGCTTTTGTAGGGAATTTAAAGCTTGTTTTAATTCTTCTATATTAGACACAGCCTCTGTGCCTGTGCTTAACAAATTTTTATTATTATATAATATCCAGGACACTCCAAAGCTCAGCTCGTGTTTGTTAATACCTAATAATTTGTGAAACTTAACAATACCTTTAGGAGCAATATATTTATCATCCTCTAATTTGACTTTTAAATCTTTTTTTAATTCTTGCAATTTATTAAAGAGTGGAGTAAAGTCTTGTATTTGCTTTAGGAAATTTAAGGCTGGGCCTTCTAACTTAATACAACTTAATATTACTAGAGGATTAACTGGATATATCAAAAACTCATTATTTTTAGATGTAACTAATTGAGGATAATTGTGCTTATTTGACAAATTTATCAATAAGCTTTTGTTTAAGTTGATAACAAAATCATCAATTTTCATTCTATTTAGTATAAATTCGTGAGGTGTTATTAAGCTCTGTAATTTATATTCTTTGGACTTTGCTGGTATTTGTACTTTACTATCTAGTTTTGTTACATTGTGCTGTGGTTTTTCTATTTCCCTAAACCTACTTGGTGGTATAGCATACAATAGCTTTCTATCTTGTCTTTCTATTTCCTCAAGTCTATTTGGATGAGCATACAACTGCTTATAATTACTCTTATTATTGTTTAATAAGGCCTTATATTTAGACATTACAGATAAAAAGCTTTTTACCAACTTCAAATCTTCTGGCCTTGGAGGTTGTACCTGAGATAGCTGATTCTCTAAATATTTTGCAGTTTCTACATAACTCAAACATTCAGACAAAGTGCTTTGAAACTCTTTATCTACTAGCATGGCATCAGTTATTGTATCTGGGCCAATTGTCCTAATGGCTTGTAGCATCTTTTCATCTATTAATATATTATCAGGTGTTGGGCCAGGTGTTGGGCCAGGTGTTGGCATAGGATCAACTTGACCTGAACTGCTATGCTGTGCTTTTACTCCCAAGCCAATAGCAGTACCCACTCCTATTGAACCCAGCAGTGCAAGTCCACCAACCAATTTCAGCAAGCTGGTCCTCCTGCTTGTGTGATTATTACTTCTAGTACCAGTAGTGCCAGATGCTGGATTGCTATTGGCTCCAGGATTAATAGTATTTGCATATGTATTTTCTCCCCGAGAGTCTAATAATGCTTGCGCTCTTCTAGATGCATCTGAAAATTGAGCAGTAGAATTAAGTTTTGCAAATCTACCTGTATTTACATATGCATTCGCTTCATTAGACTCTGCTAATGCTTGAGCTCTTGTAGCCAAAGAGTTACGTGGATCAAAGTTATATAAATAATCGTCATCTGTTAATGAGGTAGTTGATGCACGTCTATTTGCTGTTGATGCTTGCGCTCTTCTAGATGCATCTGAAACTTGAGAACTAGAATTAAGTTGTGCAAATCTACCTGTATTTACATATGCATTCGCTTCATTAGACTCTGCTAATGCTTGAGCTCTTGTAGCAAAAGAGTTACGTGGATCAAATGTATGTAAATAATCGTCATCTGTTAATGAGGTAGTTGATGCACGTGTATTTCCTTTTAGATTCCATGCTCCTACCGTCTTCTGTAAATTCGCTAATTCTTGATCATATAGTTCCAGATTTCTTTTCGCAGCTAGCATATCAGCCTCCGCCTTAGCTTTATCAAGAACACGAGCTGGAGTTCGTGCCCCTGTTCGCTCGCGGCCTTTCACTGCTGTAGGAGGATTCTTGTCTAAATATTGTTTAAGCTCCCTGGTTTTAACATCACTAATTTCACTGTATTCAACTTTTTCATGCTTGACCTGCCCACGTGTTCTGACGATATCCATACTAGGCGCATTCTCAGGATCATCCAGCAACGCTCTTATACCAGGATTCTTTCTGTCCCAAGGCTCTGCAAATTTTCCAGATGCTTTAGAATTAGCAGATGCTCTAGAATTAGAGGAACTAGCTCTTCTAACTATATTACCACCAGTTCTGGTATGTCGCAATTGATCTTGAAAATCATCTATATCCGTCTGACTTGTGTAATCTAATCTCCTATCTACAGAGAAACCCCCTTTATCTACTTGAGAACTACTACTTTTATTTACAGTGGTAGTGGGTCTTATTCTATTAAACTTATCTTTCAGCGAATCTTTCCAGCTTTTATCTCCTTGATGTATTTTTGCCCTTGGAGCGTGAGAGCCCGTGTGTGGTAATACTTTTGGTCTAGCACCACCAAAACTTGTAGTACTAGTACCAGGCGCATTACTACCATTTGAAACATTTGATCTAATACTACGATTTGAAGCATTTGATCTAATACTATTAAGACTTGCATTAGAACCGCGTTGTGATCCTGATGATCCTAAATTTCTTAATCTCATACTTACTTGACCTAATGATGCTTGACTAGGTGTTCTTGATAGAGAACCCGATGCTGGTCTAGGCACTGTAGTTGATGATCTAAAGCTAGGTAAGCTTGGAAATCTAGCTGTCACAGATTTAAAAGCTCCCTGGACTCTAGCCATCCTTGGACCACCAAGCAAGCTAGCTGTCTCAGGTACTATTAAGCCTTCAACTGCCGGTCGACTATCTTGATTAGTATATTTATCAGAATCAGACACATATTCTTGATCTTGCTCTTGATCTTGCTCTTGATCTTGCTCTTGATCTTGATCACTTAGTACATCTGATGCCTCATCCTGAGATCTGTCTTCAGAGTCATATACTTGATCTTGATAAATTACCCAACTATCTGAATCTTGATCAAAGTTTGAGCTTTGAGGTTCCGGGTCCCAATTTAATGCCAATTCATCTGATACTAAATCTGAGTCTGATGCATATGATTCTGTATCAGAACTGTCTAGATAGTAATCGTTTCTTATACTATATTGCATTTCTTTAAATTTTTGTTTACTTTAAATAAACATATAAAATAACATATAAACCAACATATTATTCTAGATTCTCAACTATAGCATATTCTACTTCTACTGGAGATCCTATTGGGCAATATCCAATTAATACATCAACAATTAATGGCATATCTATAGATAATACATACTTCATATTTGCGATTAAATCATTGATATTTTTTGCATAACCATATACATGTAGATGCTTTACCTTTAAGTAATAATAATAACAAGCCATCTGATCACGTACTGACGCAGAACTAAAATCCAATAAATATTTAAATGAGTATATTGATAATTCATCTTGACTGCCAGAGGAGATTTTTTGGCTAGTTTTATCATCCAGCATCTTTATTAACATTGGGTCTATCCACTTTAACATATGTGATAATGAATTTTGTAGAACATCCACCCCTGACCATAAACTTTTATATTGAAAGCTTTCAAATCTACGATAAAACAATGGTAGCACAGGATACAGTTCATAAAAATGCATTTTAATTCCATCAGTCATTATATGTTTAGAAGTTAGAGTTGGAAATTGTTTTTTTATATTTACATACAATTTTTCCCTTTTCGCTATATTTAATAATGTTTTTAATACTTGGTTGTTATATTCTATTGGACAAATTGCACCTTCATAGATAAGGCTATATAATGCTGCTTGTATTAATTCAGTTGCGTCTACTTTAGGCTTTTGTTTTTTTACCTTCTTTGCCTTTATCTTTGAGATAGCCTGTTTGAGAGCCCCAATAGATTTATATGGTTTTATTGTTTCAACATAATCTATAACCTCCCCTGTTTCCGCATCAGCTAGATTATCGGTAGGTTTTAATATTTGTGTTTGATATACATTGGTTTTGGTATCAAAATAAATATCGAAATTATTCTCCTCACGACATGATTTTTCATCAGGTTGATCAGCTAATTGAAGATCGGTATTAATTTTCAATGCGCACTCTTCTTGTGTTGATTTGTTTTGGTGACTTTGTTTATTTAATCTCAGATGTTGCTTATCTGATGACTGTGGATCAGTAAATAATGTTCCTGCTATAGTAAAGTGTGTAGACATTGTATTATATGATATTTAATATTTTTTAATATTTAATTTAAGTATATTTATCAATTAAGTAAAACTTTAACAGCACAATATCAATATTTATTTATTATACAATATAGCTTAAAGATAAAAAATGTCTGATAAATTTATACAAGCAAGCCCTTCTATGGATATGGATTATCTATGTTCACGGATTATTTGTAGCACACACTCTCTGGAAACAAAACGACAAGATCCAGAATGTCTGGGGGGACTATTGACAGACTACCAACATATAGAATCTATATCATCTGATTTATGCGATGAAATCTGTAAGCGTAGGAAAGAAAAATATTTACAAAACAATCCTATTAATAGAGCGGTTGAACCTAATATTAGTATGCAGGATATAGATAGTATTTTAAGTAAGATAAAGATAGGTAACAAGAGTCCACTATTATCTCTGTTGTTAAGCCAACAAGCAGAGACTGGGGCTAGAGAAGATACAGAGCAAGAATTTCTTGATCATATTTCTGACGAGTTAACAAACACTGAGATAAATGAGTTTTATACTACAGCTTTTGGAGACTTTTTGACAGCAAAGGACATGACACATGCACAACAGAATAGCTGGTATTTAGAAAATATAAAAGATGTCTATATACCTAGATTTAAATTTGAAGTGACATTAATAAACATAGTATTTAATATAAACGGTCTAAGAGATATGCCGCACTACGATCATTTTACCGAAATATACAATATAAAACTAAACATGGATGCTATAGAACATAAAATCCATAGATACGCAAAGATGGCTAACGCTAGTTTTACTGCACAAGCTAATTTATATAATTTAATTAAAGATAAAGATAATATAAATCCTAATTTTGCTTTATTGACGTATTATAGAATAAACAAAGAGGAAGGTACATACGCATGCTTAGCTGTATCTGATAATGTGGCTGATATCATAGCATCTCTTAAGTTCTTTGTAGAAATGCATCAAGAAAATTTCAACTTGACATGCTGTATGTTGAAAGTTGTATCTTCTATACATATTAAATTTACTAAGGATGCTTATACCAAACCAGTAAGATAATATAAAAATAAGTTAATGATAGTTTATAATAAGAGTTAAATTTAAGATTAAAATGTATAGAAATAATTCGACACCAAATATAAAGGATGCTGTGGCACTAGGTGTACAAATGAGCAGACACTCAAGCAGGCAAAGTATAAAAGATCATAATAGTGATGACCAACTTCCAAATTGTTGTTTAAACTTTATATTTTGTAGAAGTGGTACAGACGAAGTCGATGAGAAAAGTGAGCAGTTTAAACTTATCAGGGAATCACTTAAAAAAGAGGCCGACGTTGTAATGAGTCATGCATTAGGTGACACTATCCAAGCAGCAGCCACCCTTCTATCTGGAAATAGAGGTAAAGCAGGATTAGTGGCTTTGTCTGCAGTTGCAAACGCTGTAGATTCAGCAACAGTACAAAAAGAAAGAGTACCTTTACTTAGAGCAGCAGAAACGTATGACTTTGGTAACGCAACAGAAGCACCAATGAGCTCAACAGTAGCAACAACAAGTTTCACACAAATATCAAAAGCTCAGGAGGCTGGAGAGGATAAAGTAACAGCAACAACAGTGCACAAGCTTGAGCAAACACCATCTACACCAAAGTCAATAACAAGCATGTATCCTAAGCTTGTTCAAGAAGGAGTCTCAGATAATATAAAAGGGCAACTATATCCTAAGCTTGATGCACAAACAAAGCCAGCTCATATTGATCAAAATGGTCTTGCATCAACAACAAACACATCTAAACTTACAGATGCCATTGTAGTGCAACCAAGTCCTACAGTTAGTATACCTAACGATAAAAACAAAACAAATAGCGATTATGTTGGTAAATTTTGTCATGGTATGCAAAGTAAGCTACAACGCACAAGTGCAGCACAAACTAAGCAGTATTTAGATAAACAAGCAAGAGAACAAGAACAAAATAAGCTGAAAATTGATAAATACTTAGCCCGCCTTGATAGTTATAATAAATCCCAACTACATGTACATACGAGTATTAAATTAAAGCATAACATCACATCAAATTTATTATTACTACAGGATGGAGCTTTAAGCGATGTTCAACAACTAGTAAATCTATCTATGGTGGGTCAAGATCCATGTCTAAATTTATTTAGATTAGAAAATGATGGTAAAAACTCAATATTAGAAATGATTGAGCTTTGTAAAATGAAAATGGATGGCAACTCTACATTAAATTCTCATAATATAGAAGTTTGTGGAGTTAATATTGAAAATGGTTATATACTATCTTCTGTTAACTATTCAGAGCCAAAAATCATTTCTGCTAAATCAAAACTTTTAAATTTTTTTGAATATAACAGGTTATTAGGCCATATGGTCTCTAGTGTAGATTGGCTAATGAAAGCATTTAATTCTCTAAATATTACGACAGAGTTTCAAATGATTCTTGCTACTGTAACAGAGAATCCAGATTGTGATGATGCACATATAGTGTCCTCAAAACAAGATAAAACATCCTCCCAACAAGATGAAATTAATGCGTTTATTAAAGAATCATATGAGGTTATATACCGAGAATCAAAAAAACCTATAAGAGGCTTGTATCTTGTTTTTAAACTTAATGAATAGTGATATATCATTAAGTAAAAAATGCCATTACATCTAGGCTGTGTAGCTATAAATATAGAAGCAGATAAACCAAACAACAAGCAAGAAACTATAGATTGGTTATCAAATTTCTCAAGCCAAGTTAAAGAAGTTTACACACAAACAGACTATACTAGTGTTCAATTTATTAGACTTGTGCCCAATCCAATAGACGATCAAGAATCACAGAAACAAAACCAGGATTCTAACGCAGAAACTGCGTCTGCTAAATTAAAAAAAACAACTGATGCAGAAAATATAAAATATACTAAGCCACAAAAACTAAAACACACATCTACTAAAAATAAATATTCCAAAATATCACAACATATTAAAAATATAAAAGAAAATCCAGAAATGGAAATGCTGGTGTTTGATACTAATAATAAAGAACTTATTGATAAAATACGTATGTCTAGTAGACATGGTATTAAATTTGTTAAACCAAGAATATTAAATACAGATATTAAATTTCAGCCTGAACCACAATTAGAACTTTTGCCACAAGAAGTTGCATTATATAAAAAGCATACACTTAAGAGATCAGCAGATAAATCAGATACAACTTTACATCTAGAACGTACAAGGCATATATGGGATTTTTTGTTTCCAGATCCTGGTATTAAGCCAGAACTAATAGAGATAATAATCGAGCAACTAAATTCTGGTCTTATGCACCTAGCAGAACATAAAGTTTTAGGAGAGCGATTAAAGTTGACAATTACAACAAAAGAAATAAATTACCAAGGCACAAAATTATTTTATGCTGCCCATGAATGCTGTATTCCAATATTTGTTGATATAAACTTTGATGCCACACTACTTGCTTTAGCAGGTAAAGGGAGCTTATATAAACATATATTAGGACAGATGCTTGGAATCCATGATGATACAATTAAAGCAGATAAACATATATCTGGATTCTTAAATCAAAATTTAAGACTTGCAGTCTCAAAATATATAAAACGTTGTAATAAAAAAAGATTGGGAGAAACATTATCGTCAAATTTAGTATTATTAAACCTAGATTTATGTCATATATTTCCAGATGGATTAGAATCAATCTTAGCTCTAATATGGCCAGAAATAAGTATAAATCATAAATATATATGTTCTATAACTATGATAAATCCATATGAATATAAAACAGAACAGGTAAGACCATCACATATGCCTACATTTACTAAGATGAGCTTTAATGAAATAATCGAAGCTTTAAAAGCACTATCTGAAGTTTTAATAAACCAAGCTGAGCAAATGTCCAGTATGTTACAGTGTGTTATTTGTTATTCACCCATAGGATTTAAACCTGAATAATTTAATATAATAATTAATATTTAATAAAAAAATTAATGCCATATACAAAAATCTCTATACCGAAGCTTAGTACTAAATATGAAGCTGACATACAGGTGCCACTAGCTAAGCAAAATAGTAGTGTTGATGATTTAGCATCAGTTGCACTAAAACAAACACCTAGCAAGACAGAAGCATTAGAAGAAAAGATTATACCTGTATCAATAAGTCCACTATCATCTGGTTATTCATTATTAGATAACTTGGCACAAAAACAACGTCAGCAACTGGATAAACAAAGGCAGCAAAGTTGGCTAGAGCAACAAAGACAACATTTAAATCAGCAAGGACAGGTGGAGTTAAGTCCAGAGATTCAAATAGCAAACCACCAAAACCAAAGATTGATAAATCAATTTAATCAAAGCTCATTAGCTCGAAGACTGCAGCCTGATGGAGCTCGCGCTCAAAAAATAGATTATACTAATAGGTTAGCAGAGATAGATGAAGAAGCTTTGCAGCCTGAAGATTCTGTTGTAGAAACTGATGATGACTATGACACAACTATTGATGTAGATCATAAATCAGAATATCAAGAAGATAGTGTACCTCTTAAGCCTGTAGCATCGTATATACCTGATGCAAATATAGTAGACATATCTAATATTAAAAGTTTTATGGCCAAGAAAACAAGTCAAGAAGAAGTAATTAAAGAAACGGAGAAAATAAGTTATAAAAGAAATATAGCTAGATTAATGGAGGATAATAAGTATGGAGAATCAATAAGTCTGATATTACAAACTATGGGTAAAGTTGTCGGAATACAGGAACTGATTGGTGGACCAGATGATGTAGAACTATTAACTAGTAGACAAGAGAAGGTAGTAGGTTCCGCAACTGCAATACAATTTATGGAGAAATCTATGGATTCTCATCGTGATATTACAAGACAGGCTCTATCAGAAAATAAAAATACAACTGAAGATACAGACACATTTTCCATAATGGCTACAATTGGTATACCCGCTGGACCTGTAACCGTGACTGCTGGAGGAGGTTATACAGAAAGAAATGGTAAAATTAATGGAAAAGCCGCCGGAACTGGAATAGTAAGATGTATTGTTAATAGACTAGGTCAAGAACTTGATACTAAAGCTAAGCCAGAAGATATACTGGAGGAACATGTATTGTATACATTACTAACAGTTAAGAGTCTAGATGATTTTAGAGATTTTATTAATAAATATGGTATTGGATTTATTACAGGGGTAATGACTGGTGGTTCAATAGACATTACTGGTGTTAGTGATGGTACCACCTCAGGATACACAAAAGGAAGAGATTTTAGTATAATTGGAGGATTATCTGTAGGTCCTAGTTTCAACGTAACCACTACTATTGGAAAAGATATTAGAGAAACAAGCGAAAAGACCAAAACATATTTCCAAGCAAAAGCCAGGGGTGGATTATCTTTGATCTCATCTTATGCAAAAAGCTATGATGAATTACTAATGAATTGGAAAGCAACAATAGACGCTCAACCAGTAGTATTATCTGTTAAGATTACTACATATTTAGAATTATTAAATAATCTTAAACTAAACAAAACTGGTATATATTTGCCTGGAGCTAACCTAGAGCTTAGTAGTCAGGAAATTGATATACAAAGACATAGATTTGCTGGCTTTTTCTTTGAGACAGACTATGCTAAACCAGATATTAATGTTAGAGTTAATCAACAAATTAAACTTTGTTATATGATGCCTGCAAACCAGACATTTTCATATAGATGGATAAGTAAAAACTTTGGACGACTACCTTCTTGTGGACCACAGCTACTAGAAGCACAAATCAACTTAGCCGATAGTAAATTAATTTTAGTATCTCTTGACTATTTTAATCAAATCAGAGCAAAAAGAAGATATGTAGGAACATCAATAAAGCTATTATTGGAGATCGCAAAACATATTAAAGAAGCTGCAGATTATACAAAAGAAATCATACATGATAGCAGAGGAATTTATGCAATAATAGGCGAATTAGCCGGTGAACTATATCCTCTTAATATTGCATCTCTAATGAATATTAAAATTCCTGGAACAATAGAGAAAGATGAAAGTTCAAATCAGGCATTATTGAGCATGATAGACATATCAAGACTAGAGATGGGGCATATATGGTGGCAATTTTCGGATGCGCTACAAAAATCAGCATCTCCCAAACTATGCCATGGTATGCACTATCACATTTCACCTGAAGGGCTTGGAAATAGATATTTAGGACAAACGAGATATAAAATAGACTATACAACCCAAACATCTTACAATCTTCTCTGTTTAAGTACTCTGCCTCATAGTTTTCAATTATTAAATGCCAAAAAGAACGATATATATAACGTAGAAGAAAACTTTAGAACTGTTAATATGTGGTTTATAGGTTTTGTATCACAGCCTAATAGAAATACAACAAATAAAAATCTTGTATTTATCAGTATGGCTGGTAACAAGAAATGTAGTATATACTATGATACAAAAATTACATTGCAAATAAAAAATTATCAGGTGTTTTTACAACAATTAAATAATTTAAAATATGAAAAGTCTACAGCTGCAGAAGCTATATCTCTCCATATAGGACGTATTCATTTAAAAGACGAGTATGATCGTAGTCAAGTTATGGATATGAGAGTAGAAATTAATAATATATAAAACTATACCTATTGTTTTAGATAATGTACACATCTTATAAAACCTCTTTTCACACTGCTACAATAACCATATACAGATCTACAACTTATAGAGGTACATCTATGCAATAAAGATAATATTTTAGGAAGGCTGTTTGCAGCTAAAGCTAAAGCTAAACAAGGATATAAAGCTATAAAACTACTTGTTAGCTCTAATCCAAAAGAAGCACCATGACCCAGATGATTTAATATTAATCCATATATTTGATTAAATTTATCTTTGTTATAAATATCATCTATAGTAATCATTTCCTTTGGTTTAAGTAAATCATTGTAAAGATTAGCAATATTGGCAAGAGTTTGATTTTTAGCGGTCTCAGCTACTAATATTTGAGCTGATAAATTTGTTGCAGAATCTTGCATATGTGCTAACTTTGTTTGAGATTCTTGATGTAAATTATTTAAAAAACGATCTAATCTTACTGCTTGACTGTAACTTTGATCACTGAATACATCATGTATAGCGGTAGCATAAGTGCCAAGATTGCTTAATAATGTTAGATAATCAGACGGTATTTCATTAACAATTGGTCCTGGCACTAAAGTTTTTGCCTGAATGAGAACATTTATTTTCTCATATCTAGGACATCCACTCTCCTCAATACTTGAAGTCATATTATCTGTATTACGTGGAATGGGTCTTAGATGGACAGTTCCTGAATTACATTCTAATACATCTTGTTCTAATGATAAATTACGTGTATTTTCATATAATTGCTTAACATCTCCGGCATATTCTAGCCATGTACTTGTAACAAACATGTGTTTTTTGCAAATTTTACATCTATATCTTTACCATACCTAATAAATTATAATGTTTGTAAAATTAGAAGCGCAATATGACACAAATATGTAGAATATATGATTCAAAAAATAACCCCAGCAATATATATCATAATAAAGCTGAAACAATTGATGCAGAGTACAGATCAGATTTGACAGATATAAATGTTGTTAAAGATTTTCAACTAATCGATAGAAAATTAGCAGAGATGGATGCTAACAATCCAGAGCCTCTGTTATTACATATTGGTGTAAAGTTAAACAGTTATAGCCCTAGATTAACATACACTTGGCTACAATTACAGAATACATATAATAAGCTTCTTAGAATATTAGTAAATTTACATAACCCTCAATGCAGTAAACCGACAGTGCTCAGTTTAGACGAACGCCAAAGTGTTGGCACACTATCTACAATAGATGTGCAACGCTATAATGATAGATGTTATAAATTTACAGAACGATCATTTACAAAAATATCATGCCCAGAGGGCCATAAATGTTGGCAGCATAGTGCAGTAATGGCAGATGAAAGACCTGTATATGAATTTCAACTGCTAGTAGATAAATATCCCACAACATTTAATAGCTCAGTTAATAATTTTGAAATTAAATTATTAAGCCCAAAAGAGGTCAATGGTCTTAAAGTAGTAGATAGTAAGACTATATCTGTTATAAGCGATAGGTTAAAATTATTATTGCTGCGACCAGAAGGGCGCAATATTACAGATTTTAGAATTTTGGAAACTTATAGATTAAGCTTTACTAATCCATTCAAAAATTCTACAGTGTCAATATTAAATACAAGAGATCTGGAACAAAAAACACAAACTGTAATAGCACAAAACGAAAAGCTTCGTCAAGAGAAGGAACAGTATAATGCTAATAAAATAAAACTATTAAATTTAGTAGAAGACAACATGCTCCTAAAACACAAGTATGAAAAATTAATATCCATAATAAATGGTAATAATACCAGTATAGGCATAGAAAGCTTTAATGATACAGTAAAAGCAATAGAGGTTAATAATACTGGTTTTAATTCTACTATGACACTAGATGTATATCCTAGAGCTTTAAATAGAACAATTAGAGATGCTGGCCATGCAAATTTATTAATCAACAATAGTACTATTACAACAGATATACAAGATTTAATAGGACTTGGTAATAGTACTGTGGCAGAACTTGGTAATAGTACTGTGGAATTTATAACAGACATGGCCAATGCAGCTGTAGTAGTATACGAACCACTGATTATTGTGGTTGGTTGTTATATCATTAACTGGTTTATAACATCAGGATCATTTAATCTCATTAATAATGTCAACACATTTGTAGTAAAGCCTGTAAAAACACTGGTGTCAAAACCTGTCAAAGCTATTATATCAATAATAAAAAAAATACTTCCTATATAGCAAGTTTAAGTCTTTAGACTTCCTGTTTAGCAATTTTAAGTCTTCACAATAAAAAAAAACAACTTAGAATTTTAGAAACATGAGTTACATAACATACACGACCAAAGATCCTAGAATACTAGCAGAGGAAGTTAGAAAAGCAAAAGAAAGATTTTATGCTAAAAACAATACTACAACTAGTACAACTACTGCAGATATAACTACTATAGAAACTGATACAACAAATATAGCTTCAGTAGTAACTAGCGAAATATTAGAAACTATAAGTACTCAGGGCTTTACAAGTACCTTAAATAATGTTAGTAGTAGCTTAAGCACTACTGTTAATTATGTAGTGAGCAGTCTGGAACCTATACAAGATGCAAATATATGGATCTGGCTTGGACCATTAATAGGTGCTATATTTATTGGTGGTTTAGGAGTATTCACAGGTATAAAGATTGTGAGATCAATTAAGAGAAAAAGAAGCGAAAATAGATTAAGACAAAGTCATAATCCTGAAAGCGTTCATATGTTATAATATAATTTATTATTTAAAAGATACAGATTTCTGTTTTCGTTGCATATCTATGGCTGATATATTCCAAAATATTACTATATGCTTTTGATCATATTCTAAATCAAAAATATATTTTGATATAACATCTAAATCGCCTGACCTAGTCTCAATAATACCTGGTTTTGTTTTCATATTATTAATATCAAGTATAAAAACTGTATATTCAGGTTTAAATATATAATCTTCCTTGTCACTTAGTTTTTGTATTATTTGTTTTAAATGATATCCAAACTCCTTAATATTGCGGTATGTACTACACTTAGCAAAATATTTAAATTTAGATTTATTTTGCGATGCCATATGGTCAAAGGATAATTGTGCATTTAGTGTGCTATTGTCAACTATATTTCTTAGAGCATAACTATTTTGTACAGATCTTTTAAACTTTGACCATGAATCAATATATAAAACAGGTAAACTTAGAACATGATGTAAAAGACTGATTTTTTTACCGCCTGATGTTTCAAATGGCCAACCATGAAGTTTAGCACTATGCTCTTTTACATTTTGGTAATTATGTATCTCCATGGAATGCCACCATGTTACCATCTTATTGATACTCTTTAACAATAAATCTTGTTGTTCTGGGTTTGTGATCTTAGCGCTATCAGTTGATATATATTCTTGTCTTGTTTCGTCACTAGTGTTAGTATGTTTTTCAAAGAAAAATTTTTTAGCTTTTGGTTTAGCGTCTAACTGAGTAATCTCTAACTCTTGTGCAATTAATTCGGAAGTAATATGTTGTTTATACATTTTGTTTTAGTATATATTTTTATTTTACTATATATAATTATTAGCCTAAATTAGCTAAATTATTTATGATTTTATAAAATGTGCATATAATCTCTTGACACACNGCTCAGGGGTATAGAGCGTTGGTCTGTCACGTCAAAGGTCGCGAGTTCAAGTCTCGTCATCCTCGCCATTTAAAACTTATAAATCTATAATTTAAATTATTAAAAACTTTGTTAAATTTTTGAAGCTAGTAGATAAAATTATGTATAAATTACTTAAAGCTTCCTTTATATGGATCTTATTGCTTATTGGCAATAAATATTATAGATAATATTATTTTAATTATAATGAAGTCGTTTGAGATGAGCTGTTGCTTGGTGCTACTGTATAACTATAGTGTCGGTCTGTATTGTTATGACGTCTATTAAGCACTCTAACTATAGTCCTTTTAAATACAATTACAGATCCAAATAAAAACATACCAAGTGCTATACCTGAAAGAAATGAACTTATATCAAAGCTTCCATCTACTACATATATACAATTACGTATAGTTGTATTTATACTTTCTGTTAAGTTATGCGCTAATGATGGCAAAGTATCATTATCACTCCCTACAATTGTACTAACAGTTGTATTAACTAAAGCGTCAGTTGTATTAGATAAAGAGCCGGTTGTATTAGATGCTGCATCATGTAGCATGTGTGATGATATATTATGATAAAAAGACATTTTAAATAAATAAAACATCTAAAATATGTATAATCAAGCAATTATATACTTATATATTTTAGAGAGTGGCTAATTTCCAAAAACTAGATACTTCTTCTTTGATATTACGATATAATCTCTTGACACACTGCACTACATCTCTCCCTAATCTACAACTTGTTTTTACATAGTAACTAATAATACTAGTTGTAGTTTCTATTGTAGTTTCTATTAACTTAGTTCTTGGTTCACATATTACTAAAGCTGTAGTAATACAAAGTGGAAAAAACATAGGGTTAACTTCTGCAACTTGTGCTGCACCAGTATAAAATGTATCAGTAAAGTGTTGGTGACATTCTTCTAATTTAGATAAAGCTTGTGTTAAATAATCATTAGTTTCCTGTTTAAATAGTGTACAATCTACTAGAACTTGTGTCCTATTATTAAATACATAATCTAAATTTATTACACATGTGTTTAGTGGTGTGACATATGGGTCATCTCCACATTGTTTACCCTTTGCCATAATATTTATTTTATGAGTTAATAAACCTATTTTCTGATTTATACTACTTAATATTTCCTCTAGTTGCTGATTTTCCTCTTTAAGGGTATTCCAAAGATTAATCTGAATTTTTAATGATGGCATATGAGTATTATATAGGTCAACACTTTGATCTAATAATGTATATAGAGTTGTATCTATATCAGTAATATTTTGTTTTGCAAATAAAGCTATCTCAGACTCCAACTTAGATGCGATATAACCAGGTACAATAGACGATCCTGCTGATTCTGCATATAATTGTAGTTTTTCGGCGGATAATGTGACTGAACCTAATTTAAATGATTGTTGAGAACGACTTAGTGCACCATCACAAACATCTACAGAAATTGTTAATGTACTCATATTAGTAACTTGTGATGCACTCGTTGAGGGAATCAAGTACTTCATATCAGACATAGATGTTATATTAAATGGATAATTCCTCAGTCTATTACGATTATCAGTATGAGCCCAATCCCATGATGGAAAACTTCCAGATACTATCAAATGATTATGACGCTTTGTTGGGTCATCCGATTGGAATGACAGGTCTTGCGCCATTAATTGATGTGGAACCAGATAGTCTCTTGACAACTGAGTCGTATAATACGATTGTCTATATTTATAATGACTCTCTAATTGACGTATACATGCATCAAAATTTGCACCTTCACTAGGTCCATAATTGATCTTGTAGCCTTGATAGTTGAAAAAATTAAATTCGTAAGTTAAAACAGATACGCTAGTCCTTCCACTCCCGGTATATTCGTATGCCTCTTCAAATCGTTCATTAAAAGATGTCCCCTGCTTAACTACTTGATAGTCTAAATTACAATCTTTATTACTTACCTGCGAATATAAAAATTGTAATTTCCTATGACTTTCCATCAGCTTATGCAAGTTTGCTTTCAGGTGAGCTCTTTCTACATCTTTATAAAATGCACCCTCTAAAGCGGTCAAGTTTCCTTGTGCTATTGCTTGCTCTGCAATCTCGTGTTTATACTCAGTACGATCAAACATGTTTTACACAAATCATATATATAAATATACGTCAATTAAATTAATATAATTATACTTACAATGTATGATATTTTAAAATATAATATGATTTCAGATACAAGTCTTAGTATACAGCAACAAGATAAAGTAGATCAGTACTCTAATGCTGTGGATATGCTCAAACAAACCAGGGGCACAAGATTGCCAGAAGTAGGTTTTTTGGCCAAGATAGAAATTTTAATTATTGATGGTAAAACTAAAAAGATGCCTGTTGGAGTAGCGCCACAAATAGATGGAAGCTCTATAATTGCATGTTTAAAGCATTCTGATACTATGTATAAGACTGAGTGTTTAACTGTTTGTCAAACAGATGAGGATTTTCCTAAGACATTCAAAGAACTAATGAAAGGCATGTTTGGTTGTTTCACTTGTCCCGACGATTACGATGATTTTACTAAGCCTTTTAGATTACAAGAATTCAAAAGATATCGTTTTACTCATATAAATGAAGGGGCTAAGCTAGTAAATTTTAAACTATGGAACACCGCTCTCCGAGAGGTACAGACTTCAAGTGCACAGTTATCTGATGTATTTCAACAGTCTATGTATAAACTAAGAGATGAATTAGTAGCAGGAGACAAGCAGTTGGAAACTAATATAGATCAAGAGTATATGAAACAGGATAGGTTATTAAAACAATATTGGCGTATGTGTCAGCTTAGTCCGTCTATGGAAGAATGTGATAAAAGTAATCCTTGGATGCAAAAATTTTTATCCGGTAACTACAAATATATTACAGATGATCGCTATTTATCTTTAGAAGATCAACTAAAAGAGCTCGTTAATCAAATTTGTCCTTCTCAGATTAATCGTATGAAATTGGAAGCTTGTGAGGCAATAATGTTGAATACTGAGCAGAGCTGTGATCTTGAAATATATTTTTGTGAGCTGGAACTTAACGAAAGAGAGGATTATTTAACACAAGCTTTATCTAAATTAGAAGAATGTCACCAACACTTTACTGATACATTTTATACTGGTGCAGCACAAGTTGCAGAAGTTAACCCTATGTTTTTTCCACTTTGTATTACTACAGCTTTAGTAATATGTGAACCAAGAACTAAGTTAATAGAAACTACAATAGAAACTACAACTAGTATTATTAGTTACTATGTAAAAACAAGTTGTAGATTAGGGAGAGATGTAGTGCAGTGTGTCAAGAGATTATAT